>JAOYMO020063946.1:0-10695 GCA_025802455.2 Iodosphaeria phyllophila
GTTTGCGGTCGGTGAAGAGCGCGCAGAGCGCTCGCTCTCGGTCGTCGTGGAGCGCGCAGAGCGCTCGCTCTCGGTCGCGGCGCGTGCAGAGCGCTCGCTCTCGGTCGTCGCGGCGCGTGCAGAGCGCTCGCTCTCGGTCGTCGCGGCGCGCGCAGGGCGCTCGCTGGGCTTGTGGAGGAGGCCCTTCGCGCCTCCGTCGGCGTCGCGCAGGTAGCCCCAGGGGCGCTCGCCCTTCTCGGCGACCTCCCGGGCCTTGCGATCGATGTCCTGGAGGTCCCACGGAGGGCTGCACCGGGGGTTGAAGTGCTGCCGGAGCATCGCCGCGCCGGTGTGCCTGCCCAGGTTGAAGCCCCGGACCATCGCCAGTGCGGCCTCCCACAGCGCCAGGTGCCCCCCGGAACCGGCAATGCTGGCCGCCATCTTCGCCAAGTAGGCGCTTGCCCGCTTGAAGACCCGGTCCTCGTCCTGGTTCTGGGGCTGGAGCGGGGGCACTTCCTCCCTGGCACCCCCCTCCGGCGCCGGCGTCACCAGTCGAAGGACCGTCTTCCACGTCGGGTGACGGGTCGATTGGCGGTAGGCCGTTCCCAGATGGGCCGTCAGCTCCTCGATCCCGGGTCGGTAGTCCCAGACGCCTAGCGTGGAGGCGTCCCCCCGGAACTCCGTCGCCGTCCTCGAGCTCCCGGACGAGGAGAGCGGGACGTTCGGCAACCGGTACAGCCGCGTCACGTCCGAACAGGTCGGGTCCCCCTCAATCCCGAAGGCCTCCACCAGGTGGCAGAGCTGCCGGACGTAGAAGACTCTCCAGGCCTCCTTGTCGTCCGTCGTCGCGATTTCAAAAGGGCTCCCCAGCCGCCACACCAGCCGGTAGCCCCCGGACCGACTCCGGTACACCACCGCCTCCGGGTGCACCGCCTCCAGCTTCGCCAGCTTGGGGAGCTCCCCCGCCCACCAGGCCTCCCGCCGCGCGTGCAAGGCGGCGCGCGCCGCCGCCGTCGTGGTCTTCTCTCCATGGCCAGGCGCGTCGACGTCGACCACGAAGAGGACCATCCAGATCGGCACCAGCCCGATCGCATCCAACGTCAGCCGCCGCTGCTGGTCCGGGGCCGTGTAGCCGGTGAAGTGCGCGTCCGTCAGCCAGCTCTTGGGAAAGGACTCCCGGGGCTCCAGGTACTTCACCCGCGGCGCGTTCGCGTTCTTTGGCCACCCCGTGAAGGTGGGATCCGGAATGACCGGGACCCGCAGCGCTCCCTCCAGCCCCCCGCTCACGCCCCCACCTCCCCAACGCGGCACATCGAGCAGGAGTGTCCCGAGAAAGCTCCCTCGCTCCCGAGGGGCGCCAGGGGCGCCGCGCCTCGTAGTCGACGCTCTCCAGGGCTTTTGCTAGATGTGCAGAGTCCGCGAACCGAATGGGTAGCCATGAGGGTTCTCCGAGCCCTGCAGTTCCGTTTCGACGCGGGGGCTGCAGGGTTTGTCTTTGTGGGGGGGCAGGGCGGCGTGGGGGCGCCAACTAGAGCAGATTCGAAGGCCGCGTCGCCAGCCAAAGGACGCCGCGCGCAGCTCCGCCATGGCCCGTCGCGGCGCATGGCTGCTCCTGGTGATTCCGACGCGCGCTCCAGGGACCGTGAGCCGCGGCGTCGACTCGAAAGGGATCCCATTCAGCGTCGCCCCCGGGGGTCCGCCGGGATGATCTTCTCCGGCGGCGGGTCGTCCCAGGGGTCCGGCGACATCGCGAGGTAGTCGCGCCAGTGCACCGGCAGCGGCTCCCCGTTCGTTTCCTGGTTCCGGAGCTCCAGCGCGTACCGCCGAACGCCCTTGCTCACCCCGCAGCAGCGCACGCCGAGAGCTGGATCCTTCATCCACAGTCCGATCTCCGTCGACTCCAGCGGCGTCCCGTTGTGTCGCAGCACCCAGCGCGCGTAGCTCCGCGCCAATTCATGCGCGGTCACTCCCCGCTTCTCCTGCGGAAGCTCCCGGAGCTCCGCCACCACCAGCGGCCGCGCGCACTCCAGCAGCCAGCAGCGCATCGCCATCGCGGCCCGCGAACGCCGCGACAGGTCCGGGTAGGCCTTCGTCGTCGGAAACTCCCCCGGGCGCAGCTGCAGGCCGAGGCGCTCGACCAGCCGATCCACGTCGCGGGCGAGGGCCGCGACCGTTTCCGCCAGCTCCCCTGGCCGCGACACCGCCTCCACCTGCCCGGGAATCCCCAGGCCCCAGACAATCCGAGAGAATTGCGTCCGGATCTGCTCCACCGCGGCGACCGCCGTCGCGATTTCTCGCCCCTCGTCCCCCTCGGGCGCCCGGGAGGCCGCCGGGTGGACTTCTGGAGCGGGAGAAAGAGGCGACGTGGACGCGGATGGGATACGATTCGACATGAGGCTCCTGGGTTTAGACAGGGGTTTCCACGGGCCTCGGTCGATTGGCGTCGACGCGGGGCCCTTTTCTTCGAGCGAGGGGAGCATAGCCGAGCCCGCGCCCCCCGGCGACGTCGCCGTCACCGTCACCGGCGTAGTGGATCCAGGTCCCGGAACCCCTTCCTGCGACGCGAACGACGTCGACGCCCCTGGCCTCCCCTGGGCTCCCTGTGGCGGTGTGCTCGTCGTCGACTCCATCCCCCCGAACGTTCCCGGGGACCGAGTCGGTGAGGGTGCGGGTGCTGATCGCGATCCGGGGTCCCCCTCTCGAATCCGAGTCGACGACGCCGTCCCCCCCGGGGCCCCCTCGGGGGCTTGGTCAGTCCCCGGGGTCCCCTCGGCGGCGCGGGTGGTCCCCCCGGGCATCCCCGGGGCCCCCTGGTCGCGAGTCGGACGCGGGCCCCCCTCGGCGGTGCTGGTCGTTCCCCCCGGCCTCCCCTGGGCCCCCTCGGGGGCTCGGAGTAGCCAACCAGGTTCGCCCTTTCCACCCGCTCGGGCCGTCTGGAAGTCTGGCGCACGGGTAGCCGCCCCCCGGTTCCCGAGGGGGGCGCAGGTCGCCCCCCCCTCCGCCGGCGCAGCTGTGGCGCTCCCCCGGGACCCTTCGGGGGCGGGAGTAGTTCTCCATGGCCTCCCCGAGGCACCCCCGGGGAAGACTGTCTTTCTCCGGGGCCTCCCCGGGGGCCCTTCGCCTGCGTGGGGAGTCGGCGACGCCGTCGCCAAGAAGGGTTCTTCGGCAGCTCGATCGGGTGGCTCACCAGGTACGTGGACCGCCGCTGGCGCCGCGCGCGCTCCCCCCGGGGCCCCTTCCAGGGCTCGAGTCGTCGCCATGGACGTCCCCGGGAGGCCTTCGAACGCTCGAGTAGGGGCCGCGGGCGTCTCCGGCATGGCGTTTCGCACGCCGATGGGGGCGCAGATCGCCCCCGCCGCGGGCCCCGTAGTCCTCGGAAGTACTCCAGATTCCACCGGAGCTAGCCCGCGAGATGTTCTCGCCGCCCCTGGGCCCCCATGCGCTGGCCCTGGTGAAGCCCTCGCTCGTCCGTTTCCCGACGTGGATGGCGCCCCCAACGCTCCATCGAGGTCCCGATCGAGCACGCCGATCGACGTCCCGGACGCCGCGAGCGCTACGTCCGGTGTGTCTGACGGTCTGCGGCGCGCCGCGAGCGCTACGTCGGGGGTGTCTGCACGTGCAGCTGACGGTCTGCGGGGCGCCGCGAGCGCTCCGTCGAGCGCTCGGGCGGGTACATCTCCCGGTACGCCGGGCGCTGCGGGCGCTACTCGAGCGGCTCCGGATGCTTCCGCAGGTACCGCCACCGGTACACCAGGCGCCGCGGGTGCTGCTGGCGGGGATGCTCCTGGTACATCGGGCGCCTCGAGCCCTTCGAGAACGACGTCGACGGCGCGCTCACGGCGCCCGGGACCATGAGTGGCGTACTTGTTCGAGCCCTTGAGCGCTCCGGTAGGTGCGTGCACCGGTACGTCAGGGGCCGCACGCGCTCCGGTCGATGCGTGCACCGGTACACCGGGGGCCGCGCGCGCTCCGGTCGATGCGTGCACCGGTACACCGGGGGCCGCGCGCGCTCCGTCGAGCGGTGCTGCGGGTACATCTCCCGGTACTGCGGACGCCGCGAGCTCACCGAGAACTACGTCGGGCGCTGTTCTCCTGGCGCCAGCGGACGCCGTGCAGGTGTTCGCGGGCGGCATCGGGGTGCAGGCCGAGGATCCTCGGAGCCCAGGTACCTGTTCCGCGATCGCGATCTTCACCGCGGAGGGGGCCGCGAGCGCCAGGGAAGTACGTGGCGCAGTACTCCCGGGCGCCAAGATCTTCTGGAAGAACGCTAGCCGGGGGGCCGCGAACGACATCTCGACGTCCGCGCTCACCGTCTGGGTGTTCGCGATGGCCGTGGAGGGGCCCGCGGAGTCCATGGAGGGGGCCGCGAACGGCGTCTGCGGGTACTCGAACGCCAGGAAAGTACGTGGCGTAGCTCCCCCGGGCGCCGTGCTCAGGTTCGCGAACAAGATCTGGCTGTACGCGGGGCCCTGGGAGCCCTCCGCGATCGACATGTGGACGTTCGAGGCGCCCGTCGGGCCCTCCGCGAAGTCCATCTGGAGGTTCGAGTCGACCGGCGAGCCCCCGGGGATCGCGATCTGGGGGGTCCCGTATCCCTGGGAGCGCTCCCCGATCGCCAGGTGGGCGTCCCCGGGTGAAGAAGAAGTCTCCGCGAAGGCCGGATGGCCGTTCGAGAACTTCGTCTGCACCGCCGCGAACACCGGCGAGACCCCCACGCTCGTCTGCTGGACTCCGAAAAGAACTCTCTTCTGGTCGGCGATCTCCTCCCCGGGCGCCGACGATGTCCCTGGTGCACCCGACGCCGGCCGCGTCGCCGGCGGGGGGTGCACCAGGAAGTACCGGGACAGCACACCCGCGGCCTCCAGCTGGAAGGCGGCGAGCATCGGCCGGGCCTCATGGAGCACCATGTTCGTGCGGATCGTCCCCAGCCACCTGGGCAGGACCCGCAGCGGCAGGGCTGGCGTCTCCCTCCCGCCGAAGTCCGACGAGGTGACGAGCACCAGGTTCGCCCAGGTCTTGTTCCGGAGCTTCTTCCGCTGGGTGGCGACGCTGAGCCCCAGCCACCGGCAAAAGGGCTGGAGCAGGATCAGCCGATCGCCCGCCTCGCCGGTCCCGTCGACGGCGGCCAATACGCCGTCCCGAAAAGGAATCCGCACAAGGGCAGCGGGAGTCGGGCCCGAAGGCACGCTAGCGCCAGGACAAAGGGGCAACGCGGCCCCGAATGGGATACGATTCGTCACGAGACTCCTGCGAAACCAGGGGTTTCCACAGGCCTCGGTCGACTGCTAATCGACGCGAGGCCCTTTTCTTTCTTGAGGCCAGAGGACCCTAACCGAATC
Source organism: Iodosphaeria phyllophila (assembly GCA_025802455.2). NCBI lineage: Eukaryota > Fungi > Ascomycota > Sordariomycetes > Amphisphaeriales > Iodosphaeriaceae > Iodosphaeria > Iodosphaeria phyllophila. Next base: position 5,319 of record JAOYMO020063946.1, read on the forward strand.
CAAAGCCCTTGGCGATGGACTCGCGCAAGTCTCGACGTCGGAGGCCGGGAGAACCCCTCCGGGAGGCGCCATCGAAAAACGCCCAGCGGTGACACGAGGATGCCGTCAGGACGTCGCCATCGGTCCAACCCAGGGGGAAGGACGTCCAGCGAGGAGGGGCCGTCCACGGGGCCGCGGGAGGCGTCGGGAGGCGCCGGGCGCGCGACGCCGGAGAGGGGGTGCCAGGAGGGTAAAACCCGCTGCAACAAGTCGCTCGGGAGTCGTAACGGGATACGTTGTTGCGGAGGTCTTCCCCCAAACTGACCCCCCATCCGCTGCGGAAAAAGGCTGTCGATGCGATCGGAGGGGGCCTGGCATTGGCGATGCAGAGTGTCCTTGTCGAAGTCGGCGAGACCGTCGACACAAGGAGAATTCCATCATGAACCGCATCGTTTCGGCCCTGGCTCTCGCCCTTTCGCTTGCCTCGACCTCTGCGGTTGCGCTGGCCGATACCGGCGCGCCTCCCCAGGCCCGGCACGAGAAGCGAGCTGAGCAGGAGAAGAAATTCCCGATGCCTGCGGCCGAATTCCAGCAGATGGTGACGGCGCACCAGGCGAAGGCCCGGGAGCACCTGGAGAAGCGCCTGGCGGACAAGAAGGTCCCTGCGGACAAGGCCGACACCATCCGGGCGAAGGTCGCCGCCAAGGAGGCCGCCGTGGCCGCGAAGGTGGCCGAGGTGGTCGCCGACGGGACCGTGACCCTGCCCGAGGCCAAGGAGGTCCGCGCCCTGGAGCACCAGGGCCACCGCCGGCCCCAGGGAGAGCGCGCGCCGAAGCAGGGCAGCTGACCCCCGGTCCGCCCCCGGGGGCCCGGCGCTGATGGCGAACCTGAGGAGCTGCCCCCCCGTGGGCGGCTCCTGCCGTTTCTGGGTCCCGCTCCCGGCGCCCGGTGCTCGACTCGGAACCAGGTGAGCAGCTCCCGGGGGGACCGGCGCCCGCCACGTCGAGCAACACGAAGCCCCGGGGGGACAACGCGCGCCATCGAGCAGGTGAAAACATCTCGGGGGGCGCCCGGGCGGACGTCCGAGGGCGGGACATCCCCCGTCCATGCCCCCGGAGGCCTAGCGGGGGGACGTCCGAGGGCGGGACATCCCCCGTCCATGCCCATGGAGGGCTCGTCCTAGAGCAGCCAGCCCTCGTCCATGCCGCCGGAGGGCTCGTCCTAGGGCGGCGAGCGCCCGTCCATGCCCCCGCGGAGCCCTTCCCAGGCCATGGGGACCGCGGCGAAGTCCATGCAGAGCGCCATGGAGACCAGGGAGAAGCCCATGAGGGGGGGCCAGGGGCGCGCTTGCACGACGTAGTTCTCGTCGGCCGGCTGCCTGAGCCCTCCCGAGGGCCATGGGAGACGTCGTCGTGGGCCCTGGTGACGACGTTCGCGTGCTCCGCGGGGGACGTCGACGAAGAGTTTAAACCCCTCAACGCCAGCGGAGCCCCCGGTAGGCGCCCGCGAACGACGTCAGCGCGGTGCTGCACGACGTAGATGGGCGCGCCGGTACGTCGTGGAGAGCGCGCGCATCGCCTCCAGGACCCTGCTCGACGCCGGCGAGCCCGTACCGAGAAGCCGTACGCGGAGAAGTTCGATCCTCCCGTCCACCCGGCGCGGCGTGGACGGGTCCTGTGCATGGGGGAGCGCAGGGCTTCGTGGACGTGGTGATGGACTCGTGCGAGCGGCGCTGCTGGTGAAAGAACATCTCCCCGGGCCGGCTACGGCGCCGTGTACGGGGGACGCGTAGTCCATGGAGCCGCGCCGCGTACGTAGGTGGCCCCCGCGAGGCCTTCGCCGTCCTGGACGTGGAGCCTCTCGAGCTACACGAAGTCCCGGCGCGCCCTGCAGTCGAGCATCGACGTGGAGGGCTGCACCACTTCGCGCGCCCCGGGGATGTCGCCGCCGTCCCGAACAACTTGTTGCCCAGGGCCCGCGGGGGATGTCGCGCCTCGTGCACGTCACGCCGGACGGCGTCGACGCCGGCCGCAGCGCCGCTCCCGCCGGCGCCACGAACCCGGAGAGCGAGCGTTCGCCTGCCTGGGCGAGATGTACGGGGCCTTCGCCGGGAGGTACGGGGCCCCGCGAGGGCTTCGCGGGGAGGTACGGGAGCCCCGCGAGGGCTTCGCCGTCCTGTACATGGGCCCCGCGAGGGCTTCGCCGTCCTGTACATGGGCCCCGCGAGGGCTTCGCGGGGAGGTACGGGAGCCCTGCGAGGGCTTCGCGGGGATGCACGAGGAGGAGAAAGGGGTCGAGGGGCTCCTCGGGGAACGTTCTGGAGTCCCAACTTGACGTGGAGAAGCTTCGTCCGAGGTCTCGATGGGGGCCATGGCCATCGATGGGGGAGCGCTTCGACGTGGAGGAAGGGCTTGTGCAGGTACGTCGACGTCCCCGCGGAGCCCGATCGGGGGGCGTGGCGGAGCACCAGGAGGCCCGAAGTAGTTCGGCGAGGGCCTGTCCCGCTCCGCGGAGCCCTTCTCCGGGTGCCTTCGGGAGGTGATGACCCTCACGACCCCTGATCAGGACCCCTTTTGGGGCCCGTCAGGGGGCTACGCGAGGCCATGGAGAGCCCTTGGTGCACTAAGGGGGGGACACGGGGTGTAGTCACCCGGATGTCGGCCCAAGGCCCGCTGGCTTGAGTGCGGCCACCCGGCGGAGGGCTGGGCGGCGACGCAGAGCATGACCATGAGGGGGGGCCAGGACCAGAGGGCTCCCTGCTGGACGGGGTCCCTGAGGGGTCTGCGGGGCCGGGGGCCGGAGCTCGCTGTCGGGTGGCGGGCGAGGAGGCCAGGGAGGGCGCAGAGGGAGCCGGCGTCCGGCTCCCTGGGCGGGGGCCGCCGAGGGAGGGACGCGAACTCAGGAGGCAGAATTGAAAAAACGCCCGGGCAACGGCAGGGGGGGAGGGGGAGCCGTCGACGTCCGGACGTCTCCCCCAACCATTGCAGCCCCCAGGCCAGGGCAGGAGATGAACGAATGCGGGCACTTGCCCCCTGGGAATCCCGGGGCCTTGCAGGCCTGCAGCCCCGACCCCTCGCCGACGGCGAGAGGGGAAGCCCGAGGGAGGAGGGCTATTCGACTAGGCCTTCGGCGGGGGGTGCCCGCGACCCGAAAAGCCATCGAAGAAGACAGAAGGCCCCTTATGCGACGTGCTCCAGGGCCCGCCGACGAGAGGTCTCCGGAGAGGCAATCCGTTAGCGGCCCCGGCGGCGGTTCCTGTGGTGAGCTTTGGTTTTATTGGTGTCCTTTTTGACACCTTTGGGCGGCGTGGGAGCAAGCTCACCCATGGCCGGAGCCTCGGGCCGGGCCGTGTCCTGGAGGGGAGCCGGGGTCTGGGAGGGGGGGCCACCCGCCGAGGGCGGAGGGGAGGTCTCAGGACCCATCGGTTCCCGTCCCACCTGCTGTTTTTGGCTCGAGGCACCAATAGGAGACGCCGGCACCGATCGGGAGGCACCGATAGGCGGCGCGCTCTCGGATCCCGAGGGGGGGCCACCAACCGGGGGCTGGAGGGCCTTTTCGGGAGCGCTCGGCGCCTCTGGAACCTGCTGTTTTTGGCTGGAGGCACCAATAGGCGGCGCGCTCTCGGATCCCGAGGGGGGGCCACCAAACGAGGGCTGGGAGGGGGGGGAGGCACCGATACGCATCGGTGCCTGAGGGGCTTCATCGGTGCCTATCGGTTCCCGTTTCACCTGCTGTTTTTGGCTGGAGGCACCAATGGCACCGATAGAACCAATAGAAAAAACAGTTAGGCAAAAAGAGGACCCCGGGGGCTGGCACCCCCCTCCAGGAGCAAAAGAGGAGACGAACCGGTGCCTATCGGTGCCATCGGTTCCAGAGCCTTTTTTGGCTGTAGAATAGGAACCGATAGCAGGCACCGATGCATCGGTGCCTGTCGCATCGGTGCCTGTCGCATCGGTGCCCCCCCAAAGGCTCCCCTCGATGCTTCCGCCCTGGTCGACGAGGGTTGGTCTGGACCCGTTTGGCGAGGGCGGGTCGCCGGTGACGTAGGGGGCGACGTATCCCCACTCCTTGGCTCCCCCTGACCCTCGCTGCCGACGCTGCCACCCGAGGCCCTTGATGATGGACCCGACCCGGCGCTGCTCGGCCAAGGCCCACCGGTCGCGCTCCACGCCACAGGCCTTGAGGAGCTCCCCGGAGGTGACGAAGACGGGCTGCTGCTGGCTCAGGTGAGTCTGGATGCAGGCCTCCCAGGCATCTCGCTCCCGGACAGACTCCTGGGCCAGGGAGGCTTGTCGGAGAGCGTCGGCATCTTTCTCGGGGTCGAGGTGCCAGCGCAGACCTGCTTTGAAGTCGGCGACGGCTTCGGCCCAGAGCTGATCCCGATCCCGAGCGAGGCCTTTGAGGTCGATGCCGCGGACGGCGGCGCAGGCGACGGGCCAGAAGCGGCGGTTGCCCGTCTCATCTCGGAGGTAGGTGTCGGCGTTGGTGGTGCCGATGAAGATGCATTGGCGGGGTTGTTCCTCCACGTTCCGGCCGTAGGCGCTCCGGTAGCGCTCCGTCCCGCGGCTGATGAAGGACTTGACCCGTTCGACTTCGGCCCTCCCCATGCCCGCGAGCTCGGCGACCTCGATGCACCAGACGCCCCGCAGCTGCATGGCGGCGTCCTTCGACCCGAAGTCGTCGATATCGTCGGTGAAGAACCGGCTCCCGAAGAGCGTCTGGATGGCCGTGCTCTTGTAGGAACCCTGTCCGCCCTGCAGCACGAGCATCGTGTCGACCTTGCAGCCGGGCCGGTACACCCGCGCCGCCGCCGCTCGCAGCGTGCAGGCCCCCACGGCGGCCGCGTAGTCCGTCGGCCGCACGCCGAGATAGGTCGCCAGCCAGGTCGCGAGCCGGGGTTGGCCATCCCATGTCAGCGAGTCGAGGTAGTCCCGCACGGGGTGGATGCGGTTCTCCGACGCCGCGACCCTCGCGGCCTGCCCGACTAGCTCCGGACCGGCCACCAGCAGCCACTCCTTTTGCAGCCAGTTGGCTACCAACAAGTCATCGTCGTCCACCCAGTAGCGCGGGAAGACTTCGTCCTTCTTCGAGTCATGCGAAACGGGACGCTTGAGCAGCAGCACGCGACCGGAGAAACGGTCCTCGGCAAGGCATCCGCTCCACCCGTCATCCTTCGCGAGGATGAGACCCAGGTTGTACAGGTGCTTGCGCGGTCCGTTTCGGTCGTACTGGAGCTCACTCTTCCAGTCGTCTTCCCCCTGACGCGGCGTGGTCGCGCCGACGAGGGGCTGATCGCCATCTCCCATGGACTCGTTCCTCTGGTTTGCGGTCGGTGAAGAGCGCGCAGAGCGCTCGCTCTCGGTCGTCGTGGAGCGCGCAGAGCGCTCGCTCTCGGTCG
>JAOYMO020064040.1:0-10690 GCA_025802455.2 Iodosphaeria phyllophila
CCGTCGAAGCGCTCGGCGGGCAGGTCCAGCTCAAGAAAGTTCTGGTGAAACACCTCGCAACCACTGTCTACGCGCGCCATTTCAGCGAAACGCTCCGATCCATCCAGACCCGTCGCGTTGTGCCCCATGGCGGTAAAAGTGCGCAAATCCCGGCCTGGTCCGCAGCCGAAATCCAGAATCTGAAACGGTGCACCGCCGCGAATATTGCGCAGCAGCGCATCGATGTTCTGGGGACACTCGTTCAAGAATACCCCCTACTTTTTTACCTGCTTCGAATACTGGCGAGTGAGTATCCTATCTATAGCACACCAAGGGGCGTGGGGGCGGTTTCCTATTGATTGATTGCCCCCCCTCGTCGTCCGGTGTCTTCAGTTTGTGCGACTAGAGACTTCCCGAATTGCACAAAGACCTGTGTTGGCAGTTTTCACCGTCATCATGCTCGCTTTTATTCCTTTACCATTCTTCTCCTTCTGTTTGCTTTGCTCCCGAGACCTGATATGTATCCCACTGACATCATAATGACGGCTTGCAGCTGTCTTTACAATCACTTGACGTTGATTGGTTGTGGTCACTTTTCTATTGAGGCTGCTGGCTCAAAGAGACCCTAGGGTGATAATGATCACCCGTTTCAGATGGAAAGCGAAGTAGGCTGAGGCTCTTTCTCGATTGGTTGGTCGGAACAATCCGGTGGCTGATCGCATGAACCCCAGAAATCGAGGAGAATCGCACATGGCTCGCGTGAACAGACAGAGACAGGTCTTTTCCAGGAGTCGATCTACAAAGTCAAGAATAAGGATCATGCGATTGTGTACGAGCTTACGAACCGACTGCGTACCGAGCTAGGTATAGCTGTACGCCGTGTCGACGACGGGGTGGAACCCAGTATCTTCAATGCGATCTCGAGGATATTAGCCGATCTGAACTTTGTCTTGCTCAAAATCGGCAGACAGAGCCCGTTAGGACCCAAGTTCTTGGAGGAAGAAGCCGCGAGAGCATTGCAAAGCGCCGCTCACACGGCCAGAGAAGTGTTCTGTTTTTACACACCAAGCAATGTCTTCCAAAATTACGAGATTACGATGGAATGCGCCGCGGCTGTGGTGGAGCTTGCGGGAAAGCTGGGGAAGTTGGGGAAACGTGACATACTGGCCATGACAGATGAGTTCGAAGATGATGAGATCAGAGACAGGATAGAAGGTAATGATTTCCCTCTCCCGAAGCTGAAAGCTTTTCTTACCAAACCTGATGTGTCGACCAGGCATCCGCAGTATCTTTGCAAAGTCTCGGGAGTTCACAGAGCACAACCTCAACAACTTGTTGTTGAAGGAGTGGCTACCGGCAGTAGATGAACTTTTGAACGAGAACGAACAGAAAACCGAAGAAATACAGAGAAATTTGAAATGTGTGGGATGGTACGTCCACGCTCTCTCCCGTCATCTGATCGGCGCCGACCCGGAAGATACCAAGGAAATCTGGATCAACCAAGAGCCACTGGGACAATTGCAAGCCTTCTCGACAAAATGGAACACTCTCATGCAAGGGCTGGAAACGCATCTGGGAAACCCAAATTTATTCGATGACGAAATGTACCTCAAGATCTCGTTCAAGGAGTCGACGAAAGCACATCTACTCTCGATGAGGGGTGAGTTCGGGCTGTTCGCACCTCGTCATTGGTAACCTTCGCTAAAGTTCTAGCCAGATTTTCCATCCCCCGCCACAGAAAAAAAGTACGAGTCCCTGCGCGCACTCCTCGGAGCCAAATTCGGCAACATAGAGTCCAAACTCCAGCACTGGGGCGACCATATCGGCCCTCTCACCGCCGAATCTTTCCAGAATCACCTGAACTACATCGAAAGCTCCTCCAGAAACGACTTCGAAAACCTGGCAGAGGTATACCTCCAGTCCGAAGTCCTGTCCTTCGCCATGGAGCAAACGCAGATGAGCATCGATCCGAGCGAGAACGAAGACATGGCGCAGCTCGGCCGCAGCATGAAGCGGTTGGGCCACGGTTTGCGGGACTGGCAGCAGCAGGTCCGGGATAACGTGGAGGAGATATGGGCGAGCCTGGATGACCCGGGTCTGATGGGTCTGGAGGAATTCCATGGGGTGGTAGCGGAAGTTCTGGAGGCGATGGATTTTACGGTGGATCAGGTGGAGAGTGCGGCGGAGATGCTGGAACCTATAGACTCTGCAGGAGCTGGGGATGGGGATTCGCCGGAATAAACAGAGATTCTGAAGATCTTGGCTTCTCAGGGAAAGCCCTCTGGAATCTAGTGAACAGACTGGTTCGCAATAAGTGGCTGTTGTCAAGGCGGCGAAGACGAACCCCTGAGTAATTGTTCCTTGGCCCGCCAGGCCGTGAGTCGACAGCGACTCCTGATCCTGACCAGACAAGATCCGCCATTCCGGGGCCTGGCGCACAGAAGCCAAGTAGGAGGTATCCACCCTCTGCCCGAGGCTATCACCTGGTGTTTAGCTTGGGCGCAGTCTTCCGCAATGGATCAGGCTTTCTCCAGCTGGTCAGCTGCACGAGACGTCCCTTGCGCGTAGACAGCGTCCAGGGGATGCGTGAGACCGCACGCACGATGACATTGACATCAGGATAAGTTGGAGAAACAACACGTTTTATGATTTCCACCGGCGGTACGAACGCGATGCCGAGACATGTAGTTATCATGATGGTCTGTCTACAAGCGCGTCTGGTCGGTGCTGCGGATATGGCAGACCTGCTTGGTGTATGCCGGTGGCACAGCGGCTACTACAACATCAGGTGCCAGTGACCCCTGTCCTAACGCAGCATAACTGTACAAGACTTTTCCGCTGCGCTCAGGTTGAGGCGTGATAGCCTGTTCAGCTATACGGATGGCTAGTAAACGCACTCCGGGAAAGAAAAAGCCAGCCAAAATATGCACACGCACACCAGCAAATCACAGGGGACACCGCAAGGATAGCAGCCGAAACCGCATCCTCGCTAATCACTCTCCCCGCAAAACGCGCCGTAATCCGATCCAACTCCTTCGATTCTGCTAGAATACTACCATGCATCACTTAGGGAGCACAGGGGGGTTTCCCCTCTGGATCTGGATACTCCTTCCCCCAATTGTCCTGATCAATGCAATGTCTGTTGTGTGTGGTGATAGGCATGCTCACGTTGGTCTTAATTCTTCATACTTCTCCATACTTCTCCATCCCCCTGACCAAGTCCTCCGGGAGACGGTAAGAGTTCAACCACGTCCTTAAATCAGCGTTGTACTTCCGTTGGGATCAGCTCAAGACGTCATGCTCACGCTCCCTCCTATGAAGAGAGAGAAAGATAAAAAAACGAGGCTAACGCCAGTTCCGCCTGTAAATCAAATGACGCCGAGCGACCGACCAGCCAGGCCCCCTGACCTTGCGACACTTTCCCCCATTTTCGCTTTGGAAAGTCGAAAGGAAGGGGAAAAACAAGAAACGGGAATCCCATCCTTGCAACTCCTGTTTTGTCCCATTTCTGCTGCCCTGCCTCTTCCATGTTTCCCTGGCTTTGACCCCTTGCGATGGACAGGGTCTTATGGTGTCCTGCCATACAGGCAACCACTGATAGCAGAGGAGCAGAAGTAGCAAACCGTGAAGGCCGAAGAACTGGAAATACATGTCTCCGCACAAGTATCGCATGGGCGTATCAGAACTCAGCGGGGAGCACAGTCAGGGAAGTATTTGCGTCCCTGCTGGTTGACTCGGAGCTCGAAGATACCGTCAACAGCGGCGACGTATCTGCGGCAAACAAACACGTTAGCCCATAATTCTCACAAACAAAGACAAGTAAAGACAAGCAAAGAAAAGCAAAGAAAAAACTCACAACTTCTCCCCATCCCCACTCCACGCCAAACCCGCCGTATCATCGCCCGCAACCTCGAACTCGCGTCCCGCCCCTGCCGCCCCCACATACTGCGGAGCCCAGCCGGGACCGCGCTGGTGCGGCGGCCGTCGCGTGGCCATGGCCCACGACGACGAGAGCTCTTCCGTCCAGACATCCGCGAGCGAGAGCGGTAAGACTTGGCGGCGGCGTCGTCGAACATCTTCATTGTTAGAAACATTGGTGGGGTTGGGGTTGGGGTTGGAGCTGGGGTTAGGGTTGGGGTTGGGGTTATTGCCGTTGTTTCTGTTGCTATTGTTGTTGTTGTTGTTGTTGTTGTTGTTGATGGTGTTGTTGGCGTAATCAAGTGTGGCACGATAGAAAATGTCATCGTTATCGTTGACGTTGACGTTAGCACCGATACCGGGATTGGGATTGGGGGGATTGGGGGGATTGGGGGGATTGGCACTGTTAGAGTTCGAATTAGGGTACGGATTGGAAGTGGAGCCGAAAGGGTTCGCAGAAGACGGCGTATAACTGCCGTAAGGCGGATATAGAAGCCGGCTGATGGACCATTGGCGACGGGCCCGGGCATGAGGGAGCCGGCTACCGCTAGTGGTGATGGTATTGTCAGCCTCGGGCGGGTTCGACGGGTTCGAAGGATTCGCCGAATTCTCATTCGAATTTGAGTTAGCATCCGAGTTCGAATTCGAATTCGAATTTGAACTCGAGCCTACGTTGTTCGCCTGGGCGGCAATGGTGGTAGTAATCGGCACAAGAGTAGGAGGCTGATCGCGGGGGTCACCCTGAGCGACGGAATCGGAGAAAGCCTGTAGCTCGGGGAGGGTCTGCTGCTCGCGGAGATGGTGGCGATGGGCGATGGAGTTGGAGGAGTAGTCGACGAGAGGGTCGATGCCGAGGATGTAGGCAAGCTGTTCGCGCTGCTGCTCCTCCGGGTCAGCACCGGAGCGCAAGATTTGCGTGCGCTGTGCACGTTCGCGCCAGTGGTCTGTGTAGGCTAAGGTTGAGGCGGAAGGAATGATGCGACCCACGGGAGCGGTTGAAGGGGGGACGGGGGGTTGAAATTCGTTCTGCTGGGGTTGGTCCCGCGCTGTGTTGTTGTTGTTGTTGTTGTTGTTGTTGTTGTTGTTGTTGTTGTTGTTGTTGTTGTTGTTGTTGTTGTTGATGTTGTTACTATTGGCGGTATTGGTGTTGTTGGTAGGGGGGTTACTGGTGGGATTGCTCGTGGGATTCCTGTTGGAATTATTGGTGGAATTGTTGGCGGTATTAGTGCCTATATCGCGGGCATCGCGTCGGCGGCGATCGGCCTGGAATGATTCCAAGATAGCGGTCTCGTCAGATGAAAAGGGTTGGTTAAGGTGGTTGGTGACGTCCGCGGCGCTGGTGCCATTGCTACTACTACTACTATTATTATTAATGTTGTTGTTACTGTTGTTGTTGTTGTTTCTACTGCTATTGCTACCCCCATTACCGTTGCCATTGCCATTGCTACTGCCATTGCCACTGCCATTTCCATTGGCAGTATTGCCAGCAGCAACGGCAACATGAGCCGACGCGGGAGTAGCACTAGCAGACCGTGTTTGCAACAGACGAGGGTCGACCGTCTTATCGTCGTGAGCCAACGTCACCAAATCAAAACCCTGCCGCTTGTCAATCGCTATCATCTGACGGGCCGCAAAGTTTGTCCGGGCATCCGCCAGCCCAACCCACCCACGATGCTCCGTCCACGCTAGCAGGTCGTACGGACCGGGACAGAAGGCCAGATCTCTAATGGCTCCGTTCGGCTGTGCGTACCGGCTGGAATTGAACCGAGCAATTTCCGGGTTTTCTCGGGCGTGAGGGTCTTGAAGTAGAGGGACGTTGAAGACGGAGATGGTGCCCTGGTGCGTGCCTGCTGCCAGGTACAAGCCCGAGGGCGAGAAGGCAAGGGCGTAGCCTCCGCCGGCCACATCATCCGGCGACGATCCCCGCTTGGAGGCGCATAACCGGATCTTTTGGATCTCTTTCCACTCGCAGATCTTACCCACCGAGCGACGCACGTGAACGTACAAGAAGGAATCATTGCAAAGAGTGGCCGCCAGAGTCCCACTGGGTGAGAGGGCGCCGCGATTGGCGCGGTCCACGAAATGCAACTGGTCGAGCACCTCACTGTCATAAAGGTCGACAAAAGTGATTTTGTGGCTATTGTCGGCCAGCACCGCCATAGGACGTGTGTAGTTCTGCAGTACATAAGGGCCAGATTTTCTGAGCGCCGGAGCCAAAGTCGAAGATGCGGGAGGCGGCATCCAAATGCTGATGCTGTTGATGCGGCTGCTACATATCTTGTGCGTAGACAAAGACCACCGCTTAATCACGGGCCCGTTCAAACGCCGCTCTAGCGTCGTGAACATATCGCGACTGAACTGCGTAGAATAGGGCTCCAGCGCTGGTGAGAAGCCACCGCCATGAGTACTCGTAGTCGTGTTTGCATTTGCATTTGCATTTGCATTTGCATTTGCATTTCCATTTGCATTTCCATTTCCATTTGCATTTCCATTTCCATTTCCATTTGCATTTGCATTTCCACTTGCATTCGCGTTTGTAGCTACATTCAAAGTCGGGTTCGAGGTCGGGTTGGGAGTCAGGTTGGAAGTCGAGGCCGAGGGGTTGTCATCGAGAGAAGCCAGCTGCGTGCGGAACTGGTTGCTCAACTGGTTGCTCAAGCCTTCTTCTGCCTCCACGTTGTCTTCTTCACTAGGGCTACTACTAGTATTGGTCGACGTGCAAGTCGCCTGCAACACAGCAAATTCGCCCTTCTCCCCACCACAGCAGATCCACCCATCGTTCGCTGTCATGCATCGGGGCACGAAGCCAAGGTTCCGGATCGTTTCGGTTTCGCGAGTCGCCGTGTCCAGACGCGTTATGCATGTGTTATGGGGTCCAGATGGGTAATAAATGATTGTATTTCCATGCGCGCCGAGGAGGGCGCGCAATTGTTGATGTGTCGGCTCCACCGTCGTCGAGTATCGCTTGCGACGACCTTTGAGCACTAGGCCTTCCGTCGACCATGAGCTATGCATCATCTAATGTCAGTTGCCTTTTCGCCCTTTCCGCCATGAATTCTTCAGAGCATCATCTATCTTAAGTACGGGCTTCGACTTACCTGGCCGCGCTATCACCGGCCATGGCTGGTGCGGGTTTAGTCAGGTTCGAGAAACGTCGTGAGTTGCATTGGCTGTGTCGCCGATATTTGCAGGCAAGAGCCGGACGGCTAGGAACAGAATGATCCCCCGGTTTGCCCAACTGGAGGGTCGAGATGTAATGCACACGGGTGCACACGGGTGTAAAAGATGTTGGAGAAAAAGTCGTAGTCCTTGCTATGCTTGAAGGTGGGTTGTCGATGCAAAGGCGCAGTGTTGCAATTGTATGAAAGTGCGTGTTTGATGGGATGCAGGTGCGGTGCGATGCGGTGCGGTGCGGTGCGGTGCGGTGCGGTGCGGTGCATGGAATGAGGTCATGTCAGTGAATTCTTCGTCAAAGAGCCCTCAAGGTCGACGACAAAACCTCGCGGTCTGCCAAGACAAACACTCCCAGTGCTACGGTAAGGGTAGCCCTCAACTGAGGTGTGCACCAAGGTTAGATCTCTCTCACCTTCCGAGAAAAGATGGAGACGTCACTTATCGCACCCTGCTTATCAATCCCGCCATTATCGTCGGGCCTCCCTCCCACAAATCACGTCTCATCCAAGACTTGCAATTGCCCCTCCTCGCCCCACAGCAAATACCTGAACCTTCCAATCATTTCCAGCGGGGCCCGGGCATCCGTGCATCTTGCGAAATCTTTTTTTTTTTTTTTTTTTTTTTTTTGCATGGAGTTCCCACTCTGATGTAAAATATTTCCGCCCCCGGCACAAAGTAGAAGCATCACAGATGCGGGACATGATCGGAACACTTTTTCTTCCTCATTTTACCAATTGTTGCTTTCTAGTCTAGTTTCAGTGTCCCTTCTCCTTCCCCTCCAACTTTTTCTGTTTTCCGCTCCTCTTCCCCCCATCAACTTTGACTTGAGTCCGTTCTGGACCGGCCTCCGAACTAAGTCGCCGTTTGGCCTGATTTGCGCAAGTTTGTGTGGATCATTTCCCCTATCCCGTCGCCAAAATGATGGCCTCACGCTTTTCCAGAGTTGTAAGTTGAAGTCTCTTGCGCTGGACGAATTGTTGGTGCAGAAGCTGACATTGGTCTCAATCATTATAGCTTCCTAGGGCAACTCCCTCAGTGGCACGATGGGCCACGCCTTTGCGCAAGCCCTTGGGCTCCAGCTTTGCTCGCTACGAGTCTACCGAGGGGAAGGTACAGGGCGCAGTCGTGGGCATCGACTTGGGTATGTTCTGCTTTGTTTGCCCTTGGTAGCCAATCGGGACTTGGAATGAGACTTGATCTGACTGGAATATCACAGGAACAACAAACTCGGCTGTGGCCTTGATGGAGGGCAAGGTGCCGAGGATTATTGAGAATGCAGAAGGTACGACAACAGCTCTTGACGCTTTTCATGATGCGCACATCCAGTGCATATCTAGTGCTTCCACTTGGATTTGGATTAATGACTGGTAACTAGGTGCTCGAACGACCCCCTCAGTGGTTGCGTTTGCGCAAGATGGCGAGCGTCTGGTGGGTGTGGCGGCCAAGCGTCAGGCCGTGGTCAACCCGGAAAACACTCTGTTTGCCACCAAGCGCTTAATCGGCCGCAGATACACTGATGTCGAGGTGCAACGCGATATTAAGGAGGTGCCCTACAAGATTGTGCAGCACAGCAACGGCGATGCCTGGGTGGAGGCCCGTGGCCAGAAATACTCCCCCTCGCAGATCGGGGGGTTTGTCCTCAACAAGATGAAGGAGACGGCCGAGGCCTTCATGGGCAAGAACGTCAAGAATGCCGTCGTCACTGTGCCCGCTTACTTCAACGACTCCCAGCGTCAGGCTACCAAGGACGCTGGTCAGATTGCGGGCCTGAACGTTCTCCGCGTCGTCAACGAGCCTACTGCGGCTGCTTTGGCCTACGGTCTGGATAAGGAGGCTGACCGGGTTGTTGCTGTCTACGATTTGGGCGGTGGCACTTTTGATATCTCAGTGCTCGAGATCCAAGCGGGCGTGTTCGAGGTCAAGTCGACCAATGGAGACACTCATTTGGGTGGTGAAGATTTTGACATTCGTCTGGTCCGCCACTTGGTGGATAGTTTCAAGAAGGAGTCTGGCATTGATCTGGGCGGCGACCGCATGGCCATCCAGCGTATCCGTGAGGCGGCCGAGAAGGCCAAGATTGAACTGTCTTCCTCGCTCCAAACGGATATCAGCCTGCCTTTCATCACGGCCGATGCCTCGGGTCCTAAGCACATCAATAGCAAGATGACCCGTGCCCAACTAGAGGCCATGATGGACCCACTAATCACCAAGACCATTGGGCCCGTTCAAAAGGCCCTGAAAGACGCCGGTCTCAAGTCCACCGACATCCAAGAGGTCATCTTGGTTGGTGGAATGACGCGTATGCCCAAGGTCACCGAGTCCGTCAAATCCCTCTTCGGTCGCGATCCCGCCAAGTCTGTCAACCCCGACGAGGCCGTGGCCATTGGTGCCGCCATCCAGGGTGCCGTGCTGTCTGGTGAAGTCAAGGATCTCCTGTTGCTTGACGTGACCCCCTTATCCCTCGGTATCGAGACCCTGGGCGGAGTCTTCACCCGCCTCATCAACCGCAACACCACCATCCCCACCAAGAAATCCCAGGTCTTCTCCACTGCCGCCGACTACCAGACCGCCGTAGAAATCAAGGTCTATCAGGGTGAGCGCGAGCTCGTCAAAGATAACAAGCTCCTTGGCAATTTCCAACTTGTCGGCATCCCCCCTGCCCATCGCGGCGTGCCTCAAGTCGAGGTCACCTTCGACATTGATGCCGACTCCATCGTCCACGTCCACGCCAAGGACAAGAGCACCAGCAAGGACCAGTCCATCACCATCGCCTCCGGCTCCGGTCTCTCCGACTCCGAGATTGATCAGATGGTCCAGGATTCGGAGAAGTACGCCGAGCAGGACAAGGAGCGCAAGGGCGCCATCGAGGCCGCTAACCGTGCCGACTCTGTCCTCAACGACACCGAAAAGGCTCTGAATGAATTCGCCGAGAAGCTGGACAAGGCCGAGGCCGATAGTATCCGCGAGAAACTCACCGAGCTCCGCGAGTTCGTCGCCAAGAACCAGTCTGGCGATGGCTCCGCCACCGCTGCTGAGATCAAGCAGAAGACGGATGAACTCCAGGTCGCCAGTCTGAATCTTTTCGATAAGATGCACAAGGCCGGTGAGTCCAAGGGCCCCGAGGGCAGCGCCGAGCAAGAGTCTTCGGAACCTAAGGAAAAGGATGAGGAAAAGAAGCCTTGAGAGAACTAAAGATAGTGATTGAGCACCAATGAGAAGGCGAGCACGAGTTTCTTTGATTCTGTTTTTGATACCATGTGGATGGAGGAATGGACGAAGGGCACGGATGAGCATGGGGACGGGGGTCGACCCGGTGGCAAAAGCGCATGACATAGACCATTTTCTTCCCATTTTCTTCTCCCCGTCCAAGCCATTACATGTAATTTTCTGCTTTTGCCCTTGTACTCTAGCTTTTTCTCTCTGCCGGCGTTTTCTTCCATTCCACTTCCTCTTACGGCTGGAATTACACGGCGTTACGACGTTTGCTGAAAGGCTTTGGATGATTTCGCTGAGGCGAAGGGGTGGGTTGTGGGGATGAGAAGGGAGGCAGGAGGGTAAAAATGGACGGATGGATGAATCGATTACGAAACCGGGGGGGGGGGGGGGGGGGGGGGGGAAA
>JAOYMO020064131.1:0-10686 GCA_025802455.2 Iodosphaeria phyllophila
TATCCCCATAGACATCATGTTTCGATTCTGGTCGTCGTTAGCGCAGTTAAAATCGTCACGTGGCGACCTGAAGTCGCTATCCCTATCACTTGCGTAGAGAATGCCAGAGTGGAAACGTGAGCGGCGGCGAGAGGGTCGCGCTGTGGCAATGCAGGTAACATGGACAAGACGGCTCAACCAAAGCTGAGAAGCATTGTGACCTGCGACACAGTTAAGCGAGATGCGATCGTAGACCGAGCCACCATCTTGGGTAGTTATGTTCCTGCCTGGGCAAGCCGCAGTCCGGCGGAGATGTTGGGCCGGCAGATGTCTGGGAAAAACGACGACAGAGGCAATGTGGTCTCGCTTGGGTGTTTCTGGAGGTCTGTCTTCGTGTCATAAGCGCAGAACTCTCTGTGTTGGCTGTTCTTGCTCATTGAATTATGAGGTCATCTTCATAGAAATGGAGAAGCATCCGTTTGTCACTGACTTCCAGATGCCTGCAATTATGAGAAGAGTTTGCAGACAAGAAAGGGTCACTGCTGATAACGAGCTCGCCTCTTCCATCCATGCGTGAAGATTGCGGGTGCTGCAAAGGGCTGCTGCAGCTTTGGAGCTGCCTCATTGGATCAGGCTGTTTCATGTACGAGAAAGTTTCTGGAAGGTTGGGCTTATGCATGCGTACATGTGACTACCATCGAGCTATTGCATCAAACAAACAGGCTGCCGAAACTTTTCAAGTTCACTTGGCGGACATATCAAGTTCTTTCGCCCCCTCGATTCTGCATTGCACATGCGTGGTTACAGAGCACAAGCGAGGAAAAGTCATGTCAGAACTGCTGCAGTCCGGCTCAGGTTCCCATGCTTGACGATCTGCTCTAGCACGCCTGCTAGTGGTTATCGTACGGTAGGCGATGCTCTGTTTGCTGCGGCCGGTGCCGAACTTCCCGATTCTCCCGCCATGTCGATGCGGAGAAGTGGCGGAGTGGCGGAGAAGTACGGTGTTACTAGAGGTTGTGATCTGGGTCTTAGGCGGAAAAAACAATGTCCTCTCTATGTAGACATACCGGTATGTTCGAACAAGTAGGACTTGTTTGTATCCGAACGGCTTAATAATTCGCCGAAAATAGGAAGTCCAATTCGCACTACGAGATGCAGAATGATGCCTTGCGGATGTTTTCGGCTTCGGCCCGGTACATTATTGATGTCGTCGGCGGGCGCCGGGGGTTAAGGGCAGAATTGATGCGAGCCAGCTGATGCACGCGATGCACCAGCTCCCGGGTTTGCGCCGAGTACTGTGCTGTACCATGTGCTCCACTCGCCAATCCGCCAGTTCCCAATGCTGCGTGTGAGTCGCTTCCAAACTGGTTCTGCTGGCCTACGAAGAGGGTGGTTTTCTTTGGGTATTTGGCATCTTCAAGGTCTATTTCTTTACTATATTTGTTTGCTCTCATGTAGATTTTGATCTTGTGCCTGTACTTCTTACCGGCAGGACAGCAGAAGACCCAATAATGATTTGATGCAGAAATGTACCGGCAGATGTGTCATCAGTCGTGACCAGTCGCTATGTTCAACACCCTGTCGCAAATGCAGGCGCAACCACCCGCTCGAGGCAAGGCTATGCTGCAGCGGACCCCAGAGAACCGGTATCGGGATGCGACTGAGACCTTACCAAGTAGCAAACCAGTATCTACAGTACCACATATACAGTACGTACATTAGAGTGACTAGACGAAGGGCGGCCAGAAGACGTCAATTCAATTGTATCCTTGGGCAATGGGAATGGGGATGGTTGGGCATGTCGTGCCACAAAGATGCCGTGCCGGCCGAAGGATGCCACCAGCAATTGCAACATCAGAATCCTCACCATAGCTGTCACCCCCTCTCTTACCTACCTAACCTAGGGTACATGGCATTACATGCAACAAGATTCCTTGACACCTCCCTCCATGCCAACCACTAACAGCACCAGTGCCTTCTCGTTAGGATACGCAGATGCTAGCTACTATTCGGAGATTCCTGAGTAAGGACAACAGAGTGCCTACCTTACCCGCATTCACGCAGGCGCACGTGCAGCTGCCGAATCTCATCATGGGCTGTCATCCCGACGGTATCTTCTGCTGGCTACGTGTGTGCGCGCTTGGCCATGGTGGGTAGGAGGAAATGCTGGTGGGAAAAGCAGATCCGAGTTGGTAGGCAAGAAATCAGGACTGGACACCGGCCATCGCCTCTTACCTTTGGTTAAAAAGGCGGCCGTCCTTCGGCGACTTGCCATGACATGCGGCCGAACAGAATCTTTTCCGCTTCCGCATTTCCTCGGCGGTCCCGTTATCCCCGCATTCTCGATCACGGAGCCTATGCTCTTTAATTCTTTAAATAATAGTGTTGATGTCCTCGTCGTTGACCTACCGGTATCTCATTGACCCGACATCTTCTCTTGTCAGTACCAGATTAGCTTCCTTACTGTTAATCGTGGGCGCCTCGGCTCAGCCTGTGTTCGGAGCCTTGTGAAGAGGAATTGATAAAAGCGTGAATCACAACGTGGGATGCGGGTAGTCACTGACTGAGGCAAGGGCATTCTAGGGCAGTGATCCCAATCATTGATATTGTTGGGGCCACGATCTCTTAACATACGAAATACTGTACGGTAATTCCCGGTTGGACCTCCGAACCGCGACTCGGTACCAAGAGATCCCCGCTTCACTCTCTTTAGTCACGACCAAAGCATCTCATCTATCCACAGGGTTGACCGCAACCCGCATTTTCTATTCGAATAGGGCTGCACGACGTAATCTAGGGCCAACCTTCACCTGATCTATTTTGACCACAATATCCACTCATTATTTTTTGTTCGTTCTATCAACGAACCACCAATCACCACCAGAGTCTGTCCGAGTTGCTGGCCATCATTAAGGAAGCAGGCCATCACTACTTTGTATTCAGTTTCATTCGGGCCGCTAGATTTGGGTCCGACAATCGTCCGCTGGGCCCAGCTGTTCATGTGAGCAGGTAAGGATGTTTTCGCAGAGCCCTTTGTTGTGGTAGGCTAGACCGCCACTGGGCCAGCTTTGTTCGCTACCTCGACTGCGCCGAGTTAGACAAAACCCGTACTCACTCTTACTTCTTCACAGCGCCTTCGTAACGGTTGCTAAAGCGAGAATTATAACGCCATAATTCATACCTGATATTGGACCCTTGTTGGTCACGGTAATACAACACAACTGACCTCAGTGTCGATAACTACGACTTTGCTACCAGCATTCGAGGTTTGGAACCGACAGCTGGAGTCAGCCAATTTGCCTTTCACGCAAAATTGACGCGTTGGGGTTTCGGTCTAGAACAACGGCGAGCGACAAATAACATTAACATCACTAGCAACACGGCTAAATACGTAACGCTGTGCTCCAAACACAAGCTTCTTGACAGTCTGCCCTGCAAAAAAAATCTTAGTCTCGAAACATTATGTTAATCGACGGCGAAAAATGGGCCTGCGAGGCCTGTGTGCGCGGCCACAGAGTCAGCAATTGTCAACACGCAGGTGAGAAAGCTGTCCATATTTTGTTTCGTTGTCACTTGCCCCTCAGTGATCATTCCTCCTTTGCTTTTGCTTCTGAGGTATTCTCTCGGATCTGCAGCCGTGCTCATGCGGGGCTCATGCAGCCAAGACGGATGATCCGCACCCAGCCGCAGCGCCGTTCGAGCTTGACGCCACCAGGCGCTCGGTGCTCTTGACCAAAATTGAAACAAAGAGTGAAGATTTATTTATTGGTTGGTTTACTAACATGATGTGCTGTTCCAGATCGGCCCCTCCAGCACATCAACAAAAAGGGTCGGCCCGTATCGCAATGCGGACACTGCCGATCTATGCGGAAGTCGCGGTCGTCGCATATCAAATGCGACTGCGGCGAGAAGACGCACAAGTGTCAGCACCTGCAACAGACCGTCGAAGGGCACAAGAGCAGTTGCTGCTGCAACCATGGCGGACAATGCACTTGCTCTCATAAAACTGAGCCCGTCCTGGATGCTGTGCCTGAATCCGAGTCGGATGACGCGCCCAGAAAGCGTCCTGGCATTATCATTCGACGCCGTCGCCCGTTGACGACGCACTCAGGTCTGGGTCTCAGTCTGGAGGAAAGACCATCGCATCAGAAACTGATCCCCAAGCCGAGCAAGTCCCACAAGCGTTCTCCTTACTCGTTACAGCGCAGCAACTCAATGCGTCGCACTGTCAGCAGATCCGTTGACGATCTCCTTGTGAGACCCAGCAGTGGCGCGCTCAGTCGCAGTCCTGAAGTTGAGATGCGTGAGACTCAATCAGAGCGGGCTTCACCAACTCCAGGCAAGGCAACAACATTGGAACAACTAAACAGCCAACTGCCTTCCTTGCGTACATCGGGCATTCGGTATTCTGAGTTCGCTCCAGCTTTCGATCTCTTCGGAGGGCTATCGGACTCGGAAGGAGTATACAGCGCGGGATTGAGCAACATCTCTGCTGATTGGAATCACTTTGATGACCTCGACTCTCAGGTTTCACAAAGCGAGAGCTTCACACCCTCAAGCTTGGATCAGACACACTCCTCCTTCTCTGGCTTGGACTTGAGCTCAGAGCCTTCACTGACGACCACTTCTGCCGATGGGTCCGAGAGTGAGGACTTTGTGTCTACCGGTTTCAGTGAGGCTCAGCTCGAGGCTTTCCAGAGCAGCTCCGCCTCTAGTTTCGGAAGTGCAACCCAAAGACGCTCCTCCTTGCTAGGCTCTGCGCTTGCCGACTCTGGGTTTTGCCAGTTCAAGGGCGCTGCGGCTGCCAACAAGTTCTTGCCCCATCTCACTCCCATAAAAGATCTTGCGCCTGGCTTCCCGGCCCTCGAGGATGAGCCATACTGGACCGGCAACGTCCCCAACTTTGCCGATGGGTTCGTGACGTCACCAGAGCCGGCCTCAGCGTCTTTTTGGGGCCCGCCATAACTCTACCTGGCAGGCTCAGTTCAGCCTAGCTCGTTCTTAATGATACTACGATTGTCTTGGACTTTATGCAGTTACGATCATGGAAATGGCGCTGATACCGAAAATCCCGGGGTGGGAAATCGGGTTTGTTTTAATTTTTCCCTTCTATTTCTTCCTTGGCCCAACCAGAACGGTCGGAGCATTTTGTGTCCATAAAGACGAAAAGCCTATGGTGCATGGAGAGGGCGTTCGGGAACTTTTGGCGTAGTGGTTTTAGTGGCGGTGATTTCCTTTTTGGTGCATTTTCTATTCATTGGCACATATTTCGATTCTTGCATCCCTTTCCGTGGTGTTACCGCAGTCAACTTGCGGCCAGGAGCAGTCGACTTTTTCTACATGTACTTTCAACTTCTCTTCTTCTAGACATGGATAACTAGAGCTCTGTGGGCGCGGCCTGTCAGCTTGCGAATGGGCCAGTCTGCATTTTCTCTCTAATTTAACCTATCACGGAGCACATACAAGTATCGAAATACCCACATACTGAGAGCAGCAGAAGCGGAGGGCAAAGGTACTCGGGTAATTTCGGATGAGTTAGCTGTTTGGATGATAGAGGAGAGCCCGAGAAGAGCTCGCGATCATGCTCGCTTGTTAATACAATACCCCTACGAATGGGTCTTTGATGCGTATTTTTGGTTTCTCTCCACCCGTGGTGATCCTCAACTGCATGAATGTTTACCTACAAGGAAAATTTCATCATCGCAAGACAAGTCTTCGTTAGATATCCCTGTCATAGTGGTAACAAAACCAAGGATGGCAAGACCGTCTCCTCACCGAGACTTCTCCGATTTCCGCATCACCAAGGATACCAGGTCGATGTTCACTGCAAATTTTCCCAGGCCGAACTGGCGGCCAGCGTCAAGTGAGGATATGCCAGCTGTGCCGCAGATCGTTATCTACAATACTCTTTAAATGCCATCTTCAAGTTAGATGGCCGAGGCGGTCAGGGCTTCCCCATGTAACAACTCTCGCGAAGCGCGAGCGCGAGCGTGAGCGCGATAAGACACAAGCGAGCGTGGTCGCGTTTCCAAAGCCGAATGCAATGGTTATGGAACACTGCAAATACTGCCGGCACTTCTGGATTGGCGAAGCTACTGGCGCTACGTCATAGAGCCGGGCTCGGTGAGCTTTTGTTGATGAAGTGTAGTTCGGACGATGAACCTGCCACGATAACTATTGTGACCAAGACGGTAAGCACAAGGGCATACATACACCGGTAGTCTAGAGATGTGACCTGGAGGCTTCGCTTCCAGTCCTTGCATAGCGGGGAGCAGACGGAACCCTCACGAGCCTGGGTCCTTCTTCTGTCATTTCTCGGGTCTCGGGTCTCGGTTGCGGACCTGATCTTCGTCGGGACGATCTCGCGAGCGGACATGGTGTTTCTACGGAGTAATATCGTGTTGCACATGATGATGTAGCGCATGCGGAAACTACGAGGTGGATAGACAGGCTGGGTGTTCGGTGGAGGCCGGCAGGAAAACTCCTGTTGCCGAGTCTTGGCAAGTAATAACGTAGGTCCCCACTCCGTCGGACACCCCGCTCCGTCGGACACTTTTGCAGCCCATCCTACTTCAAAGCCTTTAAATCCACCACGTATCCATTAATTGAAGCCTACTGAATGCAAATCCGGCAAGCTATCTACATCAACTGCCTCTGGACAAGTTCTTACGTTGTGGCAAGCCTTGCAACCAATACTACAGAGCCGTAGGCCTGTATTGCGCCTCTTTGACAACCCCTCTATATTGCCTTCATCGCGTCCTTCAGACTCAACTACGCCTTTTTCTACCAAAAGCTAGCTGGCTTTTCTCACCAGTAAGAGGCCCTGAATCTGGTAGACAAGTTCTTTTGGCTCTCTGACGTTTTGAAAGAGCCTCATTGGCCTTCAAAGTGACTGAACTTCTCTGGTCAAAATCATTAGCTCCTGGCTGTTAGCCACTATAGCCTTTGCCAATTGGTCAATAGAATTCAAAATTGGTGTTAGGGAGCTTCCAAAGGGCCCTACAAGAAGATCCTGGATTTCTAAGCTTGACGTGCAGTTACAAACACTTCCAACAGCTCCTTCTGACTTGCTCTAACCTTGGGTTTCCTAGACACCCTCAACCAGCGCTGAAGCCCCTTTGCAGTCAATTCTGATTAAGAATCAAGTAGCATAGCACCAAGGAAGCCGTATGGGCGAGAAAAGCGCGTGTTTGCCGTGTGTAATGAAGCAATCTGCCCAGTTGTTTCTAATATGCTGTATACCACGCTTTGCTAGGAGGAGATAAGCCATATCTTGCACATCACACCTCTGGGGCAAAATTCCTCTGGAGCCCAGTTTCGATATGTACTGAACAATTGCCTCCTCTTCTGCTGGAGTCAAGGCCAGCTTGCAGTTGACCTTGTTAGACTTTGAAGTCTTTCCAGCCATTCTGTCACCAAGTGTACTGCGAGGGCCATTGTACTCTTGCGCAGCGCTTTAAAGGGCCATGCGCGGTATCGATTGGATCCCCTGAACTGCGATATTAATTTGGGCTTCTAGGTTATGGGCTGACATTGTTGTGGTGGGAAAAATCGCGTTTTGAAGTTGAAAGTTGGCTGATCTGCAAAAGTGTCCGACGGAGTGGGGACCTACGTTAGAGCAACTATTTCAAAGCTAGTTACGGATCCGTGTTTAGTCACGATACGAAGTGGATTCTCGTTTCGTGGGCCGTAATACGTCACAATGTGCGGTCTACTGTGGCAGATGGACACGACTGGGAATCGGGAGCAATTCGGGTTGGATTTTTACTCTGGGAATACCAGCACGCTACGGGATGTTGCAAGACACGACGTCTGACTCGTCCCGTTAATCAACACGACATTTGACCCGCTACTCTCGCTGTCGTTTTTCTAAAACCAGAACAAATGTACTGATGAAAAACAGAATAAGTTAATGAAAAGGTTTTTGACCGTCTGACAACATGAATGCTGTGAACCTTGCCCGGGCCTGTCCCGCTCCAGCCTGGACCGGATTCTGAGTGCTGGTGGATGGCAGCCACACGTTGTTGGGCCGTTCCGACTGCCCCTGCGCCGTAGATCGTGCAAAGCCAGGTTCAGGGAACAATCTGCGACACCGAGGGCCCGACCGGTCTTCGTCAAGACACAATGTCAGCCTCGTGGTTAGACGGGTGTCAGATTTCGGGTCTGCGTCCCGAGCTGATCTGTCTCGCGGGCTTGCGTTGGTACTTGATCAGTAGACTGCTGGGGAATCCCATGAGTGCTGTGTCGCGGAAATGGGGAGACTGGGTGCTTGCTTTTGAGACAACTGCGATCATGTCTCTGTTCGTGGACGGAACGAACCTTGGGCTCACATTGTAACTCGCTACTGGAATGTTACATGAGCATGAGAACGACGATGGGATCTGTACGAGATTTGCTGCAGGTCTCCTGCGTAATAAGAGCGTCCTGTATATTTTGAACTGCTGGCCTGGGAGAGAAATGGAGCGGGGAGTCAAAAGACTAAGAATTGCATTATCCATGGTCAAGAGCAGTTCTGGCAATTATCTTGCCGCCATCCAACATGGGCTCAGATCACGACCCTCGCTTCAACCCTACCTAACCTCGATAGGATATGCTCAGTATTTCATCGGTGCACACTGGCGCACCAATCAAGCGCAACTGTCCGTTGCACAAGTTCATTCCGGCCTCTCATTCCCATCCCATACCCAAGACCCAGGAGTCTATGCCATGCAATACAGTCTAGAATCTCGGTAGTTGTCGTCCCCATTCACGACAAGCTGCGCACATCTGAGCCCGTTTTCAACGCTCTCCCTACCAGGACAGATGAAACACCGCGCCTTTTCTGCCTCGGCAGGGTTTCAGCTGGTTCAGCGAGTACGCTTACTGTGTAGCTGTTGATGAGAAATCTATTACGGTGACAGGGACATATCGGCATTGGAACAGTTGACTAGCTTCGTTCACCACCCTCGCA
The DNA here is from genome assembly GCA_025802455.2 of Iodosphaeria phyllophila. Classification (NCBI taxonomy): domain Eukaryota; kingdom Fungi; phylum Ascomycota; class Sordariomycetes; order Amphisphaeriales; family Iodosphaeriaceae; genus Iodosphaeria; species Iodosphaeria phyllophila. Next base: position 8,930 of record JAOYMO020064131.1, read on the forward strand.
TTTGTCCTTGAGCTTCTCTACGAACGTTGTTCATACGCAACATAACTCGTAGCGGTGTCTATCTATGCAATCGTGCGAAGTCATCGGGTTGAGTCTTAAGGTCCCGTCTACTCCCCCCCCCCTGCCCTCATGATGTCTCATATCTGAGCGCGATGCAACGGGGAAAAAAATGATAATTCGATGGCACGCGGGCATCAACATGACCTCCATTCCCGAACTCCGCAGACCCTGTGAAACGAGATCTCGGTGATCTATCGCAGGCAATTGAATCAATCACCCATGCCTCTCACTGACAAAACCCACCGTTCCAATTCGTCCCTGACAATTCGGCAAATCTACCGGTACAATACGTGATCATCAGCAGGACGTTCAGGTTCGGACATTTCCCAAATTGCCGCCGTGTCTCCAGGTACACTGTACAGCACAGCACAGTCACCGCTACCTGTAGACAGACAAATCCTTCACCCTCCAGTGTTACCGCGCTAAGCCATCCCCCCTCCTCCAACTCCCAGACCGCACATCGCGCGTCGCCTCGGCACGTCCTGCCGCGACCGCTCAAACACGGCCCGCAAGAGGACCTCCAGGCCGTCCCCACACTTCCCCCGCAGCCCGTCCCTGGGCCCCCAGATCATGCGCCCGCCCGTTCATCCGGCCGCCTCGGTCTCCCGGGGCGGCAGGTAGCCCGCCCGGGAGATCGACACGGGCTCCCCGTTCCGGGCCCAGCCAAGCCCGTCGCTTTCGTCATTCGCGAGATCAAGACACGGGACCTGGAGAAGTTGCGCACACTGGGGGATGTGCAAGTACATGCTCAAGACTCCATGTGCATTGTACGTTGTGTTAAACCATCTGGAACCGTACATGTCTCAGTGCTGCTGTATTGATTGGATTAGGTCCATGGGACCTCCTTCTGGCCGAGATGGCATTTGCAGATATTTCAGAAAGACCCGGAGCCCAGGGAAATGGGATCGAGCCAGCACTCCACATAGTATGAACACTCGTCTTATGCCCCTAGGGAGGCCTGGAAGGCACCGCGTAGCAGTACCAACCCCCAGACGTTAAAATACACACACACACACACACACATATATATATACAGTATGAACAGAGAAAGCCAGATAAGCGCCCGACGTAAAAATCAGTCGGCAGGTACTGTACCAAGGAAAAACCAGGTCGAGCGACTGTACTGTAGGTGGTAGGGGAAAAAAAAAAGTCGTTACCCTGCACAAAGAAGCCAACACTGCACAGTACGGAGCTACCCGTTCTGGCGTCTGCACATTCGCATCGCACGGAACTGCCCTAAAGCGTCATTCGGGTACTTGAGTCGCCTAGCCCATCTGGCAGGTCTGACCCCCGGGGACTTTCTCGATGGGGTCGAGAGGCTGAAGCAGTTGCATCCATCGCGTACCTGCTTCTCATGTGACAGGGATGGGGATTAGGGCATGTGCCATACCGGTCTGGAGCAGCGTGCCTGCCAAGACGTTTCATCGCCATCTCTGCCTGCCTGTCCAGGGCAGACCTGTGCGTTCCCCACTCCATTTTGCTTTGACGGGGACAAGCTTGGCGTCCGTTGCGCGGCGCCGGAGTACAGCACTGATATCTGGAGTGCGTCTTTTTTTAATTTTAATTTTTTAATCAAGTCTATTTGGTCCGTATGCAGCTATCAGCTATGACAGACCCTGACGCCGACGAGGTACATTATTACATATGGATACATGAACACGCTGCGTATTGTTTTACCGAGCAACTGACAAGACTAA
>JAOYMO020064219.1:0-10683 GCA_025802455.2 Iodosphaeria phyllophila
GCCGGAATTCCTCAGTCGTTAGGCGGAAGGAAGGTCATGGACTTTTGAGGCCACTGAAGATTATTACATGTCTTGAAACAATCTATATTTGTCTTTGACACAATCATATTCTACTCTACGATCGTATCACTCGTGTTATTCTCCATTGCGCGTACTTCAGCCATAGTCGTGTACACATATATCATTCAATACTTAGACAAAGCCCCGTTATACGGCCCTTTGTGACAGTATCAACGCCTTTGGCAAGAGTCCGTAGAACGGCATAGCACCTATCATGGTGTCTCTTACTGGCTCACGGTTTAACTCGCATAACAAGTAGCTGATTCGCCAGCAGTACATCTCTTGTGGTGGTACTTGTGTGGAGCCGTGTGACAGCAAGTCCAGATATTGTCTGCCCTTGTGACAACGGGCCTTCCACTCCCTAGTCCGTCGGTCAGGCAATTCACCCTCTGAAGCCTTGCCGTTGGGGTCGGAAGCACCTAGGGCAGACATCACAATGGATTGAAGGTGAATAGAGGGACAAAAGTTTGTATAAGGGCTTGTGTTACTGATAAGTCTTAGAGAGACGAGACTTTTGCGTTGGGGCTAGGGGGTTGAAGGTGGTCGACGTGGTGGATTCAAGCAAAGTGTTGCTGAGACGCAAGACTGGGGGTGTCTCAACGAGAATAATTATTTTTCTTGTCTTGGAACGTTAGTTAGTCTGTATCGCCCACTCGGGACTCCGGTCTCGATGCGTTGCATAGTCTTTGAAAGCAGACGAAAGCGACATTGATTGATTGATTCTATCGAATGCGCTAGCTCTCCCCTATTTATCCATGATACCCGAATATCGGTACAGACTGGTCTATCGCACGAGCTACTAAAAATAAATGATATTCCCAGCATACCCAACTCCGAAGGCTGCTGCCTCCGAACACACGATTTGCCCCTATTCGGGGCTGCGTCGTACCGGTATCAGGTTGCAACCCGGCTCCACTGCCAGATGCACAAGATAACTAATTTTTGGAGTTTACCTACTAACGCAATGCGGAAGAGTTTAGCCACAGGGACTTTGCATCCATCTACTTGGCGAGTCCACCACGGAGTCGGTCTGTTTCCCCCCTTTTTCTGATCTCACTCTATAGAGAAAAGTGTTTCTTATCATTTTGCGCGTTGGGTCCGCTAACCCTTACATTCTAGATTCTGCTTTTGAGAGTCTCGCTAATTCCTTGCGCTTCAAATACTATCTTGAGTCTGATGCCCCGCTTGCGTGTCTTCGCGAAATTTGGTTCCGAGCGGTTTGGTCCCGTGCAAGGATCGAGAAACGTGATTCATGATGCGAAAGGGGGTTTTGCCATGGCAGTCGGTGTTCATGGCCATTGACGGATATGGGTTACTGATATAAGCATCGACTGTCACGAACACGGCCACAACGTTCCATATAAACTAGTGAATAGTTACTTTTGAAAAATGATTTTTTTTTCATTTCTATGATTGATACCATGGTGGATTCTGTGCTACCCGTGGATGGGAAATGTTACGCAAATACCACGAAGCTGTGTCTCATAGCTTCATCATAGCTCATTGTTTAAGTTGGTTTTTACAGCCTCTTCCTCGCTCTCTGCAAATATGGACAATTCAGCAACCAAATCTGTTTCGTGCAGTGACCGCGGGCATGTACATCCGCACATCCGTTCGCCCGGATCCGCCAAGCATGCTTTGGACCTCGGATCGATTATGAGGGGCCTGGTCGTTTAAGTTAAATCGATGATCTCAGATTTGACCCGCTTCACCTCGCGCTCTACCTCCTCCTCGTCTGCTCCTCCGTCACGCTTTCGTTTATCGTCTGTAATGGCGCCGGTACTCGAGATGGGAAGAGGGGTGCTCGCCCCGGTCGTGTTCAGTGTTGTGGCATCGGTCATATCGACACTACCAGTTTGACTCGGCGCATATTCGGTGAACCGACGATACTCAGCGTCAATATCTCTCTCCATCGTTTCCATCAGGCTCTTGTCCTCCCCTGCCTCGCACGAGGGACAGGAAATATAGTAAGCTTGGTCTTTTTGGCCAAATCCTAAGATCTCATATTCTTTGAGGGTTTCGCCAATCAAGACCGTGGCGTCCCAGTCCAGATCATCCTCACAGTAAGCTCGCTCGCACCAACGGCAACGCAGTAACATGCCACCCGCGTCAGTAGTCTTCTGCTCGCAGACATAGCACTGATGCTGAGGGCAAGAGAACATCATTCCCTTAGTTTTGGCCTGAAATTCGCGATCAAGACATCCCATGTGATAAGAACGAGGACAGAGCTCGCACAGATGCAGATCGCCACCATCGAAACAGACTTGGCAATGGTCCTGGTTGTTGATAGATTTTCTCTTCTCACGCTTGGGCTCGGCGAGACGAGGATCCTTCCTAGCCATTGTGGGGACGGCCTCCCATTCATTGCAGGCCATGGTCGCCTTGTTGATAGCAAAGCCATCAACCATGACCGTTGTGTTCTTGCCGATGCGACGATCCGCGCGGTTCCATTCCCGAGCGATGTCGGCATTCGAGCTAGTTTTGGCACCGCGAGCAAGCTTCTTGCCCTCGAAGACGTGGGACTCAACCCTCTCCATCTCAGAGAGCCACTTGCGCTCTTGTTCGGCGTCAGTATCCATGGCCACATCCGGAAGAGCTGCGCGCTTAACATTTACGTCAGCCGGCTGGTCTTTGCATTTAGCAACGGTTGTATCCCAATCCCAGCTCAACATTTCCTTGACGTCAATCTCCGTTCTCGAAATTGCGGAGGTTCCACGTCGTACGAGTGTCATGAGCTGACCGGTACTCATTTGTGGCATGTCGTCTTCCGGCTTGACTGAACCACGTGATTTCTTACCCTTCCTTCCTCTGCCGGTGCCCGCAGGTGTGTGGATATCTTGCATAGATTCGGTAACCTTGGCCGACAAGTAGAGCTTCTTCTGAATGCGACCAAGCATTTGCTCCTCCACTGTACCCTGGCTTACGAATTTGTACACTGTGACAGGGTTCTTCTGGCCCATACGATGGGCGCGCGCCTCGGCTTGCAAGGTGATCTGTGGATTCCAATCTTGGTCGAGAAGAACAACGTCAGAGGCAGTAGCCAAGTTCACACCCAGACCACCAGCACGGGTGGAGATGAGCATGACACGGTGATCCGAGTCTAATTTGTTGAACAAGCGGATCCCCAGATTCCGTCTGGCTCTGGGCGTCGAACCATCAAGGCGAGCATACCGGAAATGAGTACCATCACCACCGCGAAGCGCGAGAAGATCCTCGACCAGGTCAAGCATTTGTGTGAAGCAGGAGAAGATGAGGATCTTCTTGCGCTGATTGATGACGAGTTCCCGTATCAGCTTGTCGAGTACCATGAACTTACCCGATGCGGTAATGATGTATTCGTCAATATTGTACGGCTCCGGGATAGCTGCCTTGATTTGGAAAGGGTGATTGCAGACTTTGCGCAGTTGCATGAGAAGGTTATAAAGCTTTTTCCAGGCGGACGTTGACGATTCCGCGGCCTCAGCGCTATTCTCGCGCGCGATGGTATTCTCTAGGATCTCGCGCGTTTCGTCAAAGGCGTCGACGTCCTCAGAGTTTTCGAGGCCATCTATCTGCTTACCAACATAATCCAGCAAAGCCCTATCGGTCTCGAGCTTTACGGAGACCTCGTCCTGCTTGCCCGATCCGATCACCTTATCCTTGGCTCCCTGGAAAAGGTCCTCGAGTAGACCTTGATCCATCCGAGTGATCATCCTCTTGTACCAAAACCGCTGCATGGGCGACAAAGGCACAAACAAGAGAACCTCGGTTTTTGGCGGGAGGTTCAGGTCAACTCCTTGCGAATTCTTCATGCGGCGGAGCATGATCAGTTCCAGCAGTGTGCGCGACGCATCCAGCACAGTGTGAGAGTACAAGCCTTTGGTGAGATCGAATGACGTTTTGAACAATTCGCCGGTCTTGGGAGAGAACACATCCGGATAAAGCCAGTGAAGCAGTGCCCACAGCTCACCGAGATTATTCTGGAGCGGCGTTCCGGTCAAGATGAGACGATACTCCGCCTGCAGCCCCTGCAGCGACTTTGAGATCAGAGACTGCTCGTTCTTGATCTTGTGACCTTCATCCAGAACGACATAGCGCCATGCAAAAGCTCGCTTGAACCAGGTCTGTTCAGCAAGGTATGATTCGTAGGTGGTGACAACGACGTCAACAGGGCTCTCTTCCTCACCAGCCTCATCGTCCTCCAAATCACCGAAACCTTTACCCGAGGCTTTCCTTCGCGCATTGACCTTGTTCTTATGCTTTCTGGTCTCGTTGCCATGATGATCCAGCTCACCAGTCGCTATCTTCTTGAGCCGATCACGCTCCTTGAGGGGGCCTTGAAAGCGAAGCATCTTCAAACCTGGAACCCACTTTTTGGCCTCGGACATCCACGAGCTCAAAACGGACAAGGGACAGATGATCAAGAAGGGGCGGCTCTCCCGGTTGTTATCGGACGCGTTCTCCTTGAGGTACTGTACCAGCGACAGCGTTTGTAACGTCTTGCCGAGGCCCATTTCATCACCCAGGATACCCGAAACTCCGTTCTTGTAGAGATAGACCATGAAGGAGAGACCCGAGAGTTGATAGGGTTTCATGGTGGCGATGATTCCCTTGGGCTGGTTTTCGATCTGCTTGTATGGGACAATACCCGGAATGATCGACGACTTGGCTGGTGTGGCGTCCTCCGGATTGTTCGTCAGGTCACTCACATCAGCCTTGCCCATTTCTTCATCCGATTTCCCGTCATTCTGGTTCTTGATCAAGCGGCTTATGTAGTTGTTCGCCGGTAGCAGAGGTAAGAAGTATTCCCTGTGCTCGATGAAGAACCTATCTCTGTTTGCAACAGTCACTTGATGAATCTGATCGCGGACTGCTCGGCGATCACTTCGAATTGTCGTGTGCGCATTTTTCGGTTTACCTCGCTTGCCAACGGCATTGCGATATTGACGCATTGTTGCGGGCACTGGTCGCGCTCGTGTTCTCATATCCATAACGTGCGAACTGAGAGCGGCATCGGAATCGGTTCTAGTAAGTTCGTCTTCTTCGCTCTCTGAATCGAAATCCCTATCACTATGATCTGGATTTTGGGATGGAGGGTGGTCGGAAGCTTCCGACTCTGCGTACGAAATCGCGTTGCCCCTAGTTCGTCGATTTGCGCGCTTCATCTTGGGCTTTTCCGAAAGAAATACTCCGTGTGGGTGAATGGATTGGTGATCTTTCTTCTCTGCCACTGCCTAGTCTAAACGTAATGCGCCATGTAAAGTTGTTGCTTCCCTATGCGCGCAAGTGACAATGCGCATCAATGCTTGGCATAGGAAAAGTCGTTTTTTTCAGACTTTGATCGGTGAAAAAGGAGAAAGGGAGCGCGTGAAAAGAAAGACGACGCGACCCGACTAAGTGAATGAATGTTGAAAGTGAACGAATGCGCTGCTGAATGTGGGTTGGAAAGATGCGGGTTGGGAAGGCGCGCGCTGCTTTGCGACAATCGCGACGCGTAAATGCGCGATGTTGGCTTGTGAAAATGTGTGGCACGGACGGACTGAGACCAGGTACGGCAGACGGAGTATGGAGCATGAAGTGAAACCATGCAGGAACTACCTGTAGCTGATTACCCCATACCGGTACCGGAGCAGGAACAAAACGGGCCCACAAAACGGCTTATTAGGCACAGCGGACGGAGAGGCCACAGCAGAAAAAGCCAGGGAACATCACAAGATATATTGCAAAGGGTTGACGTCTCCAGTAGAATAGCCTAGGAGTCGATCAGTTCATCGTTTTACAACTTTCATCTTTCTATTGAATATAACATCCACTTTGGAATACAAATCTAGGTTGAATTCTACGAGGACTTGGGTAAGTTATTGCTGTCAATACAAATAGCATGGCAGTAGACCCCTTCCAGCCCAAGGTCAAACACCGGTACGATTGAAAGCCATGCATACTCACCGGGTCTAAAACCAATTTTCTGACCTAAGGCCCTCGTTCCTCGGGAAAGGAGGGACGAGCGGTTTAAGACAGAGAGTCGGGTTTAGACCTGACGAATAGAAGTCTATGCATCGCATATCATCTACTCCGAACTAAGAATACCCCAATGCTGCAGCCCTGCAACATGCTGCTCTCTTCACTGGGCTAAACCACTGTTGAGCAAAATGACTATTCAGCTGTATAGTGCCGGCATATCCCTCTCCAATTCCGCTATTGGTTCAATCTGCCAGCGCGAGCGCATCCTGCTGGTAAGCTCCAGGCTGCGAACTGGCGGCGCTTCTTCCAAGCTGCACCAAAATCACCTGGACGGCTGTATTTTCACTGTCGAGGATGCATTGTATTCATTCTTTATTTGATATACTAATGAGCCGGGTGACCCATCAGTGCTATGGGCGAATAGTCTTATTACCGAAATGCATAGCGACTCCATGTCGACCCCCCGCGACAAGTGTGTAGCGCGAGGAATATCCAATCATGCCAGCCACGAATTATTCCAAAAGAATGGAAGATTAGACGGATAGGACCGTGTTGTCACCCAAGTTCGTAGGAAGTTCTTCTGGGGGTGGGGTGACATTTGAACACAATGTTGCCTACGCACTATCAACTTATCCGTGAACGTTTCACGCCACCATGAAGTACTCACCTGTCTATCAATACTAGATGTTTCGCCCGAAATACATTACTAAAGCCCTAGTTCGGTTAGGGCTAATATTTCTTTCATATCATTTGTCTTTCCTTTCCATGGAATTTTGCAATATATACACCTACTGCCTATTGCATCAGATTGGAACCCTCCTATGGTTCAGCGTCACGACCGAAGCGGTCACGATTCACTACCGATAACCTTACCATGCGTGATCCTTAGCCAGAGAAACAGGATGAACGGTGTATTACGTTCGACTGTCGAGCACTGGCAGGAGGGCCTCAATACTAAGACATCGGCTTCATGTGGGCAAGGGGCACAGCGAGTTCTGTAGAAAGGGAGGGGGGGGGGGTTAGTTTTAGGCAAAAATGTGATTAGAAAGGGGTCTCGTTGCTTTTCTCTAGTTTTGTCATAGAGTGTGACGACCAATGAGTCTAGGCATATACCGTTCGTCTCACGATATTCAGTTGGTCGCCTACCATTCACACGGACGATCTGAAAATGGCGTTCGGGTCTGGTGGTCCAAGAGAAATGCAACGATAGGAGTATGATTGCAGTCATGGGGCCTTAGTAGCACCTCGTCGGTCAACCGGGTGCGGTGTTAAACGTCGCAGTTAAGAGGCCAGATGAGTTCATTCAGTTGTACTATACCTGTGGATACAGGTCCGTACGGTAGCTAGCTAGAAAATGTACGCTTTGGTGGGCACACCGAAGCGTGCCTCGTCATCATCATCACAACACCATAGTTAACTGGTTATCGCGATTGCAATTCGTTCCGTTCGTGCCTTTACGTTTATCCGATAGACAGACCTATCCAACAATACCGGTAGTTTCTTTAATGGTTCCATGATCTAGCTGTCTCTTACTCACTCCCCGCGGCTCTCTTCGAGACAGCAAACAACTAAGGACTGCCTCAGTTTAACTTATCCTGTGTCCGTCTTCATCGGCGTCTCATGGTTTTCTATTCGCAGGAATGAAGCCCGTGGTGGCTACTCCCATGGTTGCTAGCCTCGTTGCGATAAATTTAACAATGACAATGATAATGACAATGACAATGACGATGGGGAAAACCTGGATCACAGAACTCGGAAGTACGCCGGAAGCGCGCCCGCAGAATGGAACACAGAGCTGGAACGCCAGGATCGGCGGGTCGCTACGACTTACATGTCGGAGAGAATCGCCCTACTAGTGAACCGATCCACGTGCAACAGCAAAGTCATACCGGCAGCAAAGAGACCACCAAAGATAAATTAGGAGCTAATGCTCCGCCCCTCGAGGTGACTAAGCAAGAAACTGAGGCAGCCCTTAGGGACCAGCAGGACTAAGATGATACCAACCACTCTATGTTAAGAACGACGAAGAAGTCCTGGTCAATCATGACGACAAAAAGGCCCGGGAAACTGGCAAGGGCACCTCTTTAGCTGCAGAGAATTCCTGTAAATGTGACTTGCTCCCCACGCAGCAAAAAAACACTTCACGGAAGAGCTCATTAGAACTCTCAAAGACCCCCAAGGCACCAAGGGCTCTGCGCCAAGTCCCAAAAGTGCCACCAAGACCCTCCGACAGTTCTCAAAGGTCTTCAGAGTTTAATGATGCCTAGATGACCCTCACCACTGAGAATAGGCAAGGCCCGTCAACAGATCCCACTGAAAGTGGCGATTCAAAAGGTACCGGTACCAAAAACTACATGACAAGATCTGAAGGTCCCAAAGCAGCCACTAAAGAAACCACAACGAACAATGTCGGCCCTGGACAGCGAGAGGTCAAAGGATTATCCCTAAAGTCAGAGGGTTTGAGGATCCAACAACAACGGAAATTCGAAGGAATCATCTCCAAAGCCGCGCACTTGGGGGAACTGAAAAGAGGACGGCAACATCCTGACCCCCCGATGGATTGGAACTTTTGCGCTAGGAGATCGAGCACTCTGTACTTGAACGAGATCAGCGTGAAACATAACACGCTGAAATCAAAGAAAGCCAATGCGTCAATCCAAGGCATGTAGAGCTGAATGCCAAACACGGCTAGCCAGGTCAGTCAATCGCACCTGGCGACGATACCAAGAAGAAGCACAGGATAAGCAAAGCAAGTTCGAGGATATAGAAAAGATTAAGCAGTCTTGTTGTGAGTAGTTGATAGGTAAACAATACTTTGATGGAGATTGATCTCGACTATTAGCCTGGCCGAAAGATTGATCATTACCAGAGCTACCCTCTTCAAGTTTGTATGGAGAGGGTTGGATGTTGATGCCAAAGCGGGGTCATCATATAAGTTAATCTCAAACATGCTTTTCATTTTTAAGTCTGGGACGTAAGGTAGACTGATTCACTGATTCTCGGCTTCTCACCCAAAGAAATCTCGTTGTTTGCTGTAGAGTTTCTCTCATTACTGTAGACATCAAACCAGGCACATATGTCAGGGTCGGTCCCCGATGACCAACGATCACGCTATGGTAAACGAACCGTGGTAGGAGGCCTGCGTTATTGCCAATCTACCCAATCCAAAGCTCCACTAATAGAGGTCTGGGACAGTTCATCACCCTCACTTGGTAATGTTGTCCACTTTTATCCATGCATCCCATCCAAGATAGCTATTGACCATTGTTGCATAACAAAAGCAAAATGCCAGAGATAATATTTGATTCCCCCATTGGATTTGTCAAGTAAACCGGCCTGGTTGTACAGCAATTGGTTTGTGGCTCAAGCCATGTCGCTGGTACTTTGCGAGTTTCCCCAACACGGATACTTAGTTGCCCCTGCTTTGGTATTATATCGAACACCATTCAAAATAGGAATCCAATATCAGCATAATTAAATGAAACTCTTGTATCACAAGTATCGAGACGTCTTAAAGATCAACATGTTAGTAAGGCGACGTTCTCGATCGAGGTGAAGACAGTCGTTTATGCGCACGCCGGCATACCCTCCTCTGAACCTTCCTTGTTGAACTGGAATAGTTCCCGCAAAGTGAGATCGATATTACGTAAGGCAGTCAAATCAGCAGAGTCAACAACGCCACCAGTATTCGATAATATGTCATCAGGATCGTTAAGGTAGCGAGCGGAATGCCGGCGTTGGCGCTCTGTGATCAGGTGTTCCATTACTAGTTTTAATTCAACGCCTGAAGTGCGAACACTGGAATAGTAAGCAGGACTCAAGTCGAACCGATGAGTCTTGCCATCCACTGGGTGCCGAAGCAACATGAGCCTGATCCCGTCTTTGGTCTTGCCGAGAGAAGCTTGAAGCTGGTCGAGAGCCCATCGCTCGGTCCTGTCATGAGTGAGCTTAGAGGAACGCTCTAGTTCGAAGAGACAGTCGGCAATCTGATCTTTTAATGCCGACAGTTCACAATCGTATGGGGGTGAGGTTGACACAAGTGAGGACAGATTGTCTTGCAAGTAATTCGCGCGTGGCACGGCATCAAGGTCACTGTTTCCATCACCTTCATCCCGTCCAATCTACCCAAGCATGTCAACGGACAAATCAATCAAACTAGTGAATGTACAGAGGATGGTTCTACTTACCTCGTGGAGTTCCTGATCAGGTTCATCAAGGATGTGGGGGAGAAGTTGGGACTCAATATATTTGCGATCATCTTCAAGCACCCGCCATTGCTTTTGGATGGTGTCAGTTGGAGGCGCGCAAGTCCGATGTTGATTAATTTGGGAAGATCGTTCACGGTGAGCCAATGAAACCTGCAAACACAATAATTCGGACTCGACATTGGCAAGCCTACCGCTTAATCCCCGCTGGTCCAGAGCCGGCCTGCTTGGAATTGACTTGAGTGAGCGGTCATCCCCCCTGCGCATAACGGCAGGCAGCCATGATAGTACCTCGCGCAGACACTGGCACGTCTCGGAAATGTCGCGGAACATAATGTCCAGTGGAGCGGCCTCACCGATGTCAGAGTGAAGATGGTTCGTCTCGTGGAAATCAGCGTCCAGGATGATTTCTGTTAAAAGCCAATGAATAGTTTTAACTTGGTTGAGTATTGGTGAGGAAGATGATGATAAATCGGAC
>JAOYMO020064398.1:0-10680 GCA_025802455.2 Iodosphaeria phyllophila
TCTGACAAGTTGATTTGGCAAGATGTACGTTGGCACATGATCCCGATTTGTTTCTTGAGACCTAATTGCAATCCTATGGACGAATATAGTGCTTGTGAATGGCTGGCACTAGGTATGACATGAGACGGCGTCGGAAAGATAGGTAAACCAGGGCATCGGAAAGCGGGCCAGGACGAGTCATGGCCAGAGTAATTGAAAGACATTGACTCGCGACGCACAACTGAGTGAACCACTTCGATTAAACTATGTACTACTATTCGACTCATCGGTTGTAGGTCAATTTGATTGGTAAATTTCACAACCCCTCAAACCAGTCTGCTTCATGACACCAGCCTCTGGAATGATCAGATATAAAGCCATCGAGTCGAGCTGCATCGCTTCTCAACGAACAACACTAGAACGCAATCCTCTCCTCTTCAATCGGAGCTGCTCGAGGAACTGCTGCTAGATGAGCGACCACGTCGACCGTGGTTGTCTCGGTGACCATGTCCATATCCATCATGCTTCTTATGCTTCTTCTCTTTCTTATTTTTCTTAAGCTTTTCTTCCGCGAAATGGCCCGCCAACGCGCCGCCCACGGCACCTAAGATACCGTGTCCGCCCATGTGGCCGAGGGCCGCACCGCTCGCGCCGCCCATGGCCATGCCCATAAGCCCACGGTCTCCTTCGCCTTGTTGCTGGGCCTGATATTGGCCTGGATAGCTGCCAGCACCGGCCCCATAGCCGTGGGGCTGGCCTTGACCGTAAGGGTCTTGCTGGTGGTTCTGTTGGTGATGCTGTTGTTGTTGTTGTGAATACTGTTGCTGCTGGTGATGTTGTTGCTGCTGTTGCTTGTGATCTGAATAGCCATGCTGGCCCGGCGGCGCGTTCATGGACGAGTATGACGGTTGGTCGGGATAGGGAGGTGCGCCCGGGCCCCCATGCTGGCCATGGCCATGTTGCCAGCCTTGTGCTGATTGATGGTGAGAATCTTGCCCATAGAAAGAACTCTCGTGACGCCCAGGCGCCGGCGAGGATCCGTAGTGACCTTGTTGTTGAGGTTGCTGCGGGGCATAGCTGGGTTGTGAGGGGTAATGTGAATCTTGACCACCGTATTGTTGGTTTGAGCCTTGGCGTTGCTGGTAACCGTATTGCTCGTTCGAACTGTTGTAGTAGCTATTGGAGGCCATGTCCGGAGTATGTCAAGTAGGAGTTGTGTGGTAGATGCTAAGTGGGGAGTGTGATAGATATTGAACACTAAGGTCAGAGGAGATGCTGTGAGAAGAGTATGCTTGGATCCAGCGCTGTTCGGTGAGATTTTGTGTCGCTAAATGCCACGGATACCCGCGCTTAAAGCGATAGTCATAAGCTTATTAATGTGTTAGGTATTTCAACTCTACTGATGCTACCGGGGGTGTGTGCGTGTTTTACAGTATGGCTGTGCAATTTACAAACAAAGTCTCACAAAATTCTTCGACAGTAGCACAACACAGGAAAAGCAGAAAACTGTGTGTATGGCGAGATGTTGGTGATCATGAGACAATGAAATTGTGCCAATCAGACCACTGCACCCGGCAATTGATGATCCATCATGCCTGTAGTTCTTTCCCTAGGAGGCGATGCAAACCATTTTGATGCATGTCAGCTCACCTGCGCAGCTGCGAGACCAGCTGGTTGCGTCATTCCGCTATAGCGGAGCTGGCGGAGCTCAAGCCTTTTTCCTTCAGCCACTCTTCACCAGCTTTACAGCCCTTTCATCTGACTCCAGATGAAATACAAGTCTACCAAGGACGCAACTTAGAAGCTGCCCACCTTAGCGACCTGGGAATTGCACGGATGACTGCAACAACTAAATTTTTGGTTCCGTAAACCACGTCCGTTAGTGCCCCTATGGGATCACTTGTACTTTTCCGCACGATGCCAAACACCCATCTAATGTCGTTGAAGGCCTCGTTCAGCGCCCAGGCTAATGGAAAAGACGCTCTTTTCGGAGGTGAAACCACCTGCGGACGAGCCCCGGGAAAATCTCCCGGCCCCCTCTGCTTTCCCACAAGTTCTTTGACTGCTAGCTCGTGATCCTCGTGACCCCGTGCCTGTACGCTGCTTTTGGTGAGCTGGATACGCAACTTGGATTTTCCTTCAGCTGGCGTATCCGTCCACCATTTTTGGACGGCCTCGAACATGTATTGCTGAATTGGAGTTCGTTTTTTCGGGAATGCGGGATGGTGTAGGATCGTAAGGACTTCATCAATAATCTTCCCAGCATCGAGTGAAGGGTCGTCCCAGCATTTGACAATTTGCTGTGTTGTCCAATTGGTAGTAACAGTGGCGATGAGACCAGCCGGCTGATTCAGGATGTTGCTGAAATGGTCCTTTGACAAATCAGAATGACTTGGATCTGATGCCGATGAGTGATCCTCATAAACAGCTGCGGACTCGGCCTTGGCCGCCTCCTCATCAACTTTCTCTTTAGCTGCCTTGACTGCATTGCGGAGTTCTTTGATGGCAGATTCAATCATGACTGCTAAGAATCGGAACACCAGTTGATTCGTGTAGTCTTCAAGCTGGCTGTCAGATTCACCAGGGTGCACCTCCTCCGACTCCTGAGCGCTCTCCTGGATCCACTTCGATAAGCGATCATGAAGGAAGAATATAGGTTCGATGGCTTGCCACAGAAAATTGGGGTTTTTGATGCCTGAAGCGTCGCCAGAATCTGAAGAAGCCGATTTTTCTTTAGCCTGTTTAAAAATTACACCGACTGCCTCAAGCTCCTGGAGAAGCGGGTTGTTATCATTGGCAGAGCTGATCATCTCTATGGCGCTCTTAAGCAGCTCAAAGAGCTGCTCGAACGCCATGCTACCATAGCCCAGCTTTTTCTCGAGCTCACCAAGGGTACCCATCGAGCGCAAAATAGCAAGATCATCGGCCTCTCCTAACAAGCTATGAAATATGTCAAGCATGCCAAACGTCCCAGTAATCAAGGGAGGCACCTCCTTCCGCCTTATCAGCCTTCGCGGCACACGAATCCTGCACATATCTCCTACGAAAGGAAAGACGTCCTCTTCGCCCAATTCGCGCAAGCATAATTCGATGAAGTTGCTGTGAGCCGGGAAGTCTTCTAATGTGTGCAGAGCAGCGCCAAGATGTATGAAGCACTCCTTACGAGCCTGATGGTCGCTTTTTTGGCGACCCAACTCAATGCACAAACGCAGTTGATCGCGGATGTAGTCCGCGGCGGTCGGCCAACCTTGGTTGGAATTAGCAATATAGTTCTTCATCCCAGTTTTGGGGTCGAACTCGAGCTCAGTTGCGAGCACAGGACCTCGGAGACGGGAATCCACCTCCTGGGCGTTATCCGGGTAGCCACGGGGATTGTCGATGTGTTCAACATGGCTGTAGCAGCCAAGCCTATCCCGATTAATCTCGAATTCATCCGTCGCAAACCCGAATTCGAGGAATCCAAAGATCGAAATTATCGCACGAAGAATGGGCTCGGGTACATTTTCCAGTAAGGTCGTGTCGATAACCTGGGAAAAGTCGCGAAGCCAGTTTCCAAAGTAGATTTGTTTGCGCTGCAGCCGAGTGAAGCGATGATTAGTCACAAAACTCACAGGCAGGAATTGTAGCACATCAACAATATCGCCATGCCTCCACACGAAGCCCTTGAAATCGCTTCCAGCCGGCACCTCCCCAGCGCCGAATGCGGATGCCGAGCCAACGAGCAAGACGAGCATAGGGACAACAACCAGCAGCCGACCTTGGCTGCCAGACAGCATGGCGGACAACATCGAACGGAAACTCGGGACTGCTGGGATGCCGGTCCTGGCAGGCCTTCAAGCTTGTTTTCAGAATGTACCGGGAACTGGTTCGGAATCACGGTAAATCGTTCCGGACTACGAAGTAGTTAACACAGCGATCCGTGAGGGAAGCAATCCGTTCAATCGAACACCCGAGCAACACGATTAGCCGGAACTTAGCAAACTTGACCGTATTTCTTTTTTGCGGAGTTACGTATCATCGAACCTGCCAGAGTCTACTCCGTGATGATGATTCTATTTATGTCATGCTTCAGTTTAACCGCTAGAAAATTTGGTGGTCTATGGTGAATTCCTATTCATCCTCCTCGAGTGTGCACAGGATAAAGAAAAATGGTTGAAATTGATTGCGCCGCCTTGAATGTTATGATAGGGCCTGTAACCGACAAAATTCAAATGCGTTTTTTTTTTTTGCATTGCTGTGGTAAGAGGGACCGTACCTGTACCTACTGGTACAGTAGTGTTTCCGTTATATAGCGGGTCGATGGCGTGCAGGCTAGCAGACAGATGCTGCTTACCGGGACAAAAGCTCCAGAATGAATGCTGTGTACGGAGTACAGCCATGGGATCATGGAAATTTGATCTCCGAATTTGCTATCGAATACTGTTACTGCCACGAGCTAACACAATAACTGACTATTGTGTAGACTATCCCGGAGCAACATGATCACATCACGATTCACGATCGTGGGACGCGGCTCAGGTGCCCTACGCTCAAGACCATGTAGTTCTCCGCAAATTCAAGCGCCTCCTTTGCCACTTTCCAAATTAGCCTGCCGGAAAAAGCAAGGGGGTTGATTGAATGACATTGTGTCTTCTTCGAAAGCTCGGCTTCCGCAGCATGTGAAGTTTTGTCGTTCAATGAACAGAATCTAAAAACAATCTCAAAGCTACAAAGTGGCTGAGTCAACGAAGCCCATCTAAAAGCTAAGGCTCCTGCGTGAAGATATGTACTAGTATGATCACACTAAACCACAGGCTTGGTTGAATTGAGCCATTTTGGTAACTTGACACATGTGTAGTACTGTAGTTCGTGATTCAAGTAGCCATGGAAGCAAGCTGAACACCGAGCACACGGTTTATGCAGGCCGGCAGGCCATGGGAAGGGGGGGAGGACACTGCAGCCGACGCCCGAGCCTACGAAATTGGCTCGGATTACCTCTGGGTGACCATAGATCACCCATCCAGAGACCTCTAATAACGCCACTTACTTCACTCCTCTACGACGAAGTACAGGGTGATTACCTAAGGTCATTCACGGGTAATCCGAACCCACATAGGTGGGATCCCGCTCAAAAATCTGCCAACCCGACGCTTGAAAATGAAGGGGCGCAGTCCCCATATCCATGCTTAATTATCCCCAAGCTCGCTTTTGTTGTTGGTACCTTGCATCCCTGGGAGGTTAATGTGGATCACAACTTGGGATACCACCAATCCCACGTCCTCCAGAGACACCATTGACGGGATGCTACCTGAGGGTCATTGATGATCCTTGAGGTTGAAGTCTGTTTACCTGCTCATCTGGGCCTGGTTGATGTGGGAATACGGAAACACGGCAGCCAGGACGCTTCCTTGTTTAATCATGATGGGCTGGTCGCTTGAGGACCTTGCAGGTAGAGACCAACCAGTGAAGACCGGCTCGCGGGTACAAAAAAGAGGGCTTGTCCCCCTATTTTTCGTACGCGACGAACAATAAACCCTCTCAAACCCAATCCACATCCTAATATCTTCATTGCACATCCTCCGACACACAAACAATTCTATTCAGGTCCTCCAATCAACCGATTGAACTCGTTCATCCATTAAAATGCAGACCAAATCGCTGATCTTCGCCCTCTTCGCCGGCGTCGCTATTGTAAGCTCTTCACGACATGCATTTGAAATGTATTCGATGCACTAATTCTTTTCACTCATAGGCGGCCGACTCATCGGACTCTGCAGGCTCTGCCACATCTACGGCTACGGCGACATCGACAGCTACATCAACCGTGACAACTGGCACCAGCACCATGGGCTCGGCCGGCTCTTCAACACCCGCTGTCACATCGGCCCCTACAAGCCACAGCGCGGATGCTTCCGCCCAGGCGTCCATCAACAGCTCATACAACTCTGCTCAGAAGAGTATCAACAGTGTCGCTGAATCTGCGCAGGCTAGCATTAACAAGATGTCTGGTAATTCCCAACTGGCCGCGCAGACAAGTCTTAACAAGAGCATCCAGTCTCTGGGTGCCTCAATTGTTAGTGAGAAGGACTCCGCCTTCAGTTCTATTGGCTTGGCAGCCACTGCTACGACCAGCCGCGACTCCACCGCCACCGCTACCGACTCCGATAGCTCGTCCACGGCGACTGACGGCTCATCAACTTCCGAGGGAGCCGCTGCCATGCCTACATTCATGCCTGGTTTGGGATCACTTGCCGGTGGTGTGGCTCTTCTGGTTGCTGCTTTGTAAACCTGTTATTTTGGGCTATTGGAGTTGAGGCAATAAACGGACGGATGCCTAATGAACATTTAACGGGTGGGAGTACTGCAGCGATATAGAAAATGACCTAATTGATGCGTATGCGGTACGGCTATAACGAGAATCGATCAACGGTTCTATTCATGGAAGCGCTTGTCCTCGTATCAGCTCTTATTCACTTCGCCGTTCACCTAGCGCTTAATCAATCTACAAAGTAATGAATCTTGTTTCGTGGAACATCACATATATCCGCATTGCTCGCGTAACGATATAATCCAGTAGTTGTTGTATTGGGCCTTTTTCTCAAATTTGATTCGTAACATGTCAAGCGTATATCTTGCGGCATCAGGCCAAAACAAACGAACACTTAGCCGACCAGTGTGTTCCGGTCTAAAACGTTCACTGAGGCCCTCATCAGACAGATCAGTGCCTGTTGGGTAGGGCGTAAAGTACATTAATAACACTGATGCTGTAGAAGAGATGACAAAAGCCAAGAAGGCTTAGCCGCAGGGCTTTCAAAGTCATCCCCTAAAGCATCGGAAGATTGGATGCGCCCCGTCCTGTTTCCTTGTTCACACGCGATATCAAGATCCATATCTAAGTAATCCAAACATCTCAATCCCGCTGCCGCTGAATGAAAAACGTGTAAGGGATCGAGATAAGTCCAACATTAGGGTACTGTAGTGGTCGGCAGCTGGCCGGCCAAGGTGTCGATCTTAGCCAACCACGGCTCTGCTGTTTGTATGCCCTTCCCGTTGCCAGGGAAACGAGCAGAACATCCAAACAGTACGCTCGCTGTCAGCCCTTGTTGCGGCGGCACAAAAAAGATGTGGGACCTTGCGGCCAGGGTAGATAAATTCGTCGCCTTACGTAACTTGTTCCGTATTCTTTGCATCTGTCTAACTCCTGATAGCCAAAATTTCCAACTATCCTGAGGCTAGGGGGGTGACCAAACGGTTCCACAAACAGACCAGGCGATTGGAGGGGCTAACTGGGCGGTCTTGGGTGGTGGCTCGGCAACTTTTCTCACGGCATAGGGATCCTTAATTAGAGATTTCCTGATACAAATGAAAATTGCTGCAAAGGAATCCACCGTTATACAGCGGTTACTGGTCTGTGGCGGACTGGTGTGTGCAGGGGTTGACTGTATCATACTCTAACCCCAGCGCACCCCTAGCCGGACTACACCCCAACAGGACACGCAGATTGACTTCACAAATGCTACTCCCAGTAGTAGGTAGATTCGTGACAGGATTAGTTGTATTATGAACAACCATTTGTTTTCCCCTAGATAATTTGTCATGCTATGGTTGATAGTAAGTCGGTATCTGAGAGTAGGCTTCAGGTTGAGTTCTACGGTGAGGGTGTTGTCCTGCTTCAAGTGCACCGTGGTTAGGTAACACCACATGATAGACGATGCGCTCGGAAGAAGAGGGTTCGGGAGCGAACTAGATAGTAACCCGGAGGTTAGCAGGTTACGTTCAGCTTCCAAGCCCCTTCAGACCCTAGCAAACGTCATAAAAGTTGTCTGGTCGAGTTGAGTGGTATGGGGGAGCAGGTGGCTATTCTTCGTACGAGTCGTGAGCCGTTCCCTGTTTCCGTATACCGAGAGACAACTTACGACGTCAGAGGTACAGCAACAAGGCCGAGCTCATATATTTATATTTTTTCGAAGTTGTCCCATAAAGGAATGGCTCAAGCCATTCCCCACGGCAGTCGTTTGATGATGCCCATCTATGAGATTCCGCGTTCTAAATTTAGGGTGCGGGATGAGGGTCAACATCTATCCCCTTAACCATCATAAACCTGCGCGCACCAAAGCATTGGTGCGCTGTTTGATGCAGTGCAGGTTTATGACAGTCTAGGAGACACAATGTATGTTTGATTCCCGTTTTCAAAGTCCATATTCTGTTCAATGGTAGGTCCCATGGAAAGATACCACTTCTACTGTGCCGAGTTCTAATCAGTTCAACACAATCGGAAAATGGCTAGAAGCTCAAAGATTGCAAGGAAATCCACTTGATTATGGTTAACTAGCAAGAGCATGGGGAGTGGCAATTTGCAAGGGAAGTGAATATCGGTGAACTCGGCTAGCGGCAAGGTTTTGTGTTTCGCTATCGCCACTGTGCTTGAAGGTAACGAACCAGGCTCACCATGACCTGTTATGGCCATCCTCGCCCTATTCTTCCCTTTACCCGGCTAGATGCCATGTGTCTGTCATCGTTCACTCTTTGGTGAAGCTGCCATTCGTTGCTATGGATGTGATGCACGAATTCGGAATGTGGAAGACATTATCGATAACCGTGCCAAGAACAGAATTTACACAGAATCCCAAGGTACACTTGAAAACATACTCATAGCCGATCAGTTATTCTATATCAGTTCCACCTGTGATCTCCAGATCGATCATTTCTTTCATCTTCTGCTGCCCCTCATTCTTCTGCCCCCTTTTTTTGTGGCGGTGGATAAACCTCCTCGATCCGTCTCTTCATGATGACTTCCATAGCCCTTGGATCTATCCGCTCCTCAGGTCCAATTCTCATCATACGGCCCACCAGGAACATGAGCTTGCCTTGGGGATACTTTTTGTAAGAGGCAAACTGACGCAAGGCATCGGGCTGCTCGGCCATCACGGTATCCGCCAGGGCGACGTATTCGTCCATCGACAATTCGCGGAACCACATGTTCTCAGTCTCCACCGCGTCAGAAACGCTGTCGTAGGTGTTTGGTACGTCGCCACGGAAAACAACCCAGAGGAGTTCCTTGGCTACTTTGAGCGTTATGCGGCGGTGGTGGAGAAGATGCAGGATATCGGCGAGATGGTACACTGGCACGCGGACGCATTGCCCATCGGCGGTAAACTCGAGCTCCCTGGTGTTTTTATCATGCGGGTTTGATGTCAGACGACCTAGTTCGTGTAGAATCCAGTTTGCGGCAAGTCGATGGGCGGGCAGACAATCTCCTTCCAGACCCCGTACATCCAGGGCTGTCACGACATTCCAGAAATATTCAAGGCGATGTCCGCCATTCAAGTCAAGCAGAGAAAGAGCATCCTTGATGGTAAGCCCGAACTTTTCAACAAGCCCTGCAACTTCAGCGTCTGGAAGCTGACCCATATTTTTGGAAAGGTGATCTACGAGATCCTGGCCAATAACTACAGGACTCAGATCCGGGTCGGGCATATAGCGATAGTCAACCTCGCCTTCTTTTCCGCGTAGGCGACGCGTTTCAGTGCCCCCAATAGTCCAACCGCGTGTTTCGCCCTCAATGCGGCCACCAGCCTCGAGTACGGCGATCTGACGATTGCGCTCGGCAACGATGGCATCCTCGACGGCCTTGAAACTGCTGAGATTTTTTATCTCAGTGCGCGTGCCTAAAGGAGCTGGGTCGGAATCGTCACGACGAACAGATACGTTGACATCAGCACGTAGACCACCTATTTCCATGCCAGACACACAAGCGTCCACTGCATTTAATAGGCTCTGTACCTTGCGTACAAGAGCCGCCGCAGTTGCAGGAGAGTGAATATCTGGGCCAGTAATTATCTCAACAAGTGGAACGCCCGCACGATTAAAGTCAATCCAGTGAGCGCTCCCTGGCTGAGCCATCGTCTTGGCTGTGTCCTGCTCAAGCTGGACCTGAACAATGCTCACGTCAACGAAACTTCCATCATGGGCGGCGATCCCATCTTGGGGTAGGAGGCGCAAGCTACCGTGACGGGCGAGAGGTTCATAGTATTGCGTGATCTGGTAACCGGCGGGCTGGTCCCAATGGAAGTAATGCTTTCGATCAAACCGGCTGATTGGCTGAATGCTACAGCCAAGGGCAAGAGCAGCTCTCAGTGCGGGAATCAATACGGCCTTTTGAAAGATCGGCTGGCTTCCGGGAATAGCCAAGTCAAAAGGCGCAATAT
This sequence comes from Iodosphaeria phyllophila, assembly GCA_025802455.2. Lineage (NCBI taxonomy): Eukaryota > Fungi > Ascomycota > Sordariomycetes > Amphisphaeriales > Iodosphaeriaceae > Iodosphaeria > Iodosphaeria phyllophila. The sequence goes on from JAOYMO020064398.1 coordinate 10,167, forward strand.
GACGGTTGGGTATATCCCCAATGTGGGCATCGCCACGGGCTGCAGAGAACAACTTGCGGGCTGTATTCAGTTGAGCGTGGATTTCAACACCCACGGTCAACTCCCAGTCCGGTACTGATCCACGTGATGAAGAGTCTTTCTTCTGGCTCTTGCCGGTTTTTCTGGCCTGGCGAGCCTCATCTTTGAGCTGTTTGCGAAGGGGCACATGGACAGTTGGATCGATTGGCTCGGCGTTTACGTGCACAAAGCGGTCTTGCAGGCTCTGGGTCGGAGCATTCCATGTTGGACGAGCAGACGACGCCGATCTCAAACAACCATGGCAAGGGGGTTTGCCGCCCAGCAGATATCGGTAGAACGAGGTCGTAGAAAGCCGGCGCATGGCCGTTGCGACTTGAAGAAGTGTTGAAATTACGCTACCCAGACCTGTCTCTCAATACCGTAGTTACCGTACCGGTATCCTGTACAAGAAATTTATTGATGCTCAAGTCGGAGGAGGTAACCGCCAACACTTACC
>JAOYMO020064484.1:0-10679 GCA_025802455.2 Iodosphaeria phyllophila
GGTATGTGGCCCTCTGCGCGTCGTAGGCCTGGCTCGGGACGCGAACGACAAACAGGCCGCACTGGTTTTGGAGTTCGACACAGATTTTCGGAACGATCGACGGTGGCTGATGCCCTTGGCCATGCTTTCAGGCGATGGCGCGGCTTACCGTTCGGCGCTGCTGAGCCAGGGTTACATGACGCCGGCCGATGCCAAGCGGCGCGCTTGGCTCACCAGCTACCTGCAGAGCCGCAAGAACCTCCCTCTCGTGCGCCATGTGCCTCGCATCGGCTGGAACGTCGGTGGATGCTACGTCCTACCTGGAGAGACGCTCGGCGACAACCCTGATGAGCCAGTCGTATTCCATTCGGAGTTCGGCGTCGAAGCGAACTTCGCGCAGCGCGGCACGCTTGAGCACAAACATCGTCACTCCGAACGCGATCCCTGAAGACGAACGGATCTGGGTGCCGCAAGGCCCGAACGTCTGGTTCAGGCCCCTGTGCCTGAACGTGTCTCAAGGCTACTGGATGAAACTGCTGCGGGTTCGCAAATCGGGTGTACTCAGCCGCCACCGGCATCCGCAGGCGGTGCATGGCATGGTCCTGAAAGGCCGCTGGCGTTACCTCGAACACGACTGGATCGCCAAAAGCCGGGGCTGCATCGTCAATACGGCGTCGATGCTCAGCTTTTTCGGTGGTTCGCTGGTGCCTGCCTACAGTGCCAGCAAAGGCGGTATCGCCCAGCTGACCAATTCGCTGGCGCTGGCTTATGCGGACGAAGGCATCCGGGTGAACGCCGTGGCGCCAGGCTGGATCGCGACGCCTTTGACGCAGGCGCTGCAGGACGATGAAAGCCGGTCCGCACCGATCCTGCAGCGAACGCCGCTGAGGCGATGGGGGACCCCCGCCGACGTCGCTTCGGCCGTGGCTTTCCTGTGCACGCCAGCCGCGTCGTTCATGACGGGTGTGATTCTGCCGGTCGATGGTGGATATATGGTGGCATAAGCGGGTGGCATAAGCGGATGGCATCGGCGGGCCCGGCGACAACACGCGTTTTAATACAGGATCGTTACATGGGTATCCCTTACACAGAGCGTTATTTCGAGGATTACACGGCCGGGGAGGTCTGCAGGCTGGGGGACCATCTGATCGAAGAGGCGGAGATCATCGAGTTCGCCAAGCGCTACGATCCCCAGCCGTTTCACGTCGACAAGGCGGCCGGGGAGGCCTCCCATTTCGGCGGGCTGGTGGCCAGTGGCTGGATGACGGCCGGCGTGATGATGCGCCTGCTGGTGGACGGGTTTCTGTCGCCCGAATCCAGCATGGGTTCACCTGGCATGGATGAGGTGCGCTGGTTCAAGCCTGTCCGCCCCGGCGATCGCATCCGCGGCGAGGTGACCATTCTGCAGACGCGGCGCTCGGCGTCGAAGCCTGATCGCGGCCTGGTGCAGTCGCGCCAGCAGGCCATCAACCAACATGGCGAGGTGGTGTATCAGGCCACCGGCTGGGGTATGTACAAGTGTCGACCATCGTCGACGACCGCGGGATCGACGAACACATCAAATCAATCAGGAACCTCGACATGATCCGACTATGGGGTCGTACCAACTCATCCAACGTCCAGAAGGTGTTGTGGCTGTGCGAAGAAATCGGACTGCCGTTCGAGCGCATCGATGCAGGCGGTGCTTACGGACGCACGCGCGAAGCCGACTATCTGGCGAAAAATCCCAACGCGCTGGTGCCACTGCTGGTAGACGGGGATTTTTCCTTATGGGAATCGCACGCGATCCTGCGCTATCTGTCCGCCAAGGAGAAGGCGTTTTCGTTTTATCCGACTGACCTGCAGGCGCGGGCCCCACCCCAACTCCAACCCCCGCGCCTACTCCGACTCCGGCACCGACTCCAACTCCGACGCCCGCGCCGACTCCAACCCCGACGCCAACGCCAACGCCAACGCCAACGCCAACGCCCACCCCCACGCCGACCCCCACGCCCACGCCTCCCCAAATCGTTGCCACAGGTCAGCTGACGCAGGTCTATGCCGAGGGGAAGCTCCTCACCACCGCGGTGAACGGCAATGTCACCTATCAGGGCACCAAGCTAATCAGCTTCTACGACACCAGCGCCCTGCAGACGCGGACCGCCGGCGCGGTCCAGGAGGGGGGTCACCTGGCCGATGTGATCGGCTGGGCGCGGTGGACCGGGGAAAGCAGCGGCCTTTATGCCACGCAAGGGCCCAATGGCGGCCTCCATGTCCTATCGGGCACCGCCACGGCGGTTTCGACCCTGCCCACCTCGGGCACCGCGCAATATGCGCTGGCCGGATCGACCAATCCGACCCTGTCGGACGGCTCCGCGGCGCCTGGCACCCTGACCGGCGCGATGGCGGTCCAGTTCGGATCGACCACGCTGATCGGCTACGACATCACCGTGAATGTCGGCCAATTCGGCTGGAACGTGAAGACGCTGGGCGGCGTGACCAACGTGTCGCAGAGCGCCTTGGTGCTGCGTGCCGACGGCAGCTTCGTCAGCCGTTTCAGCCAGACGGACGGCGTGACGGCGCTGAACGCCGCCTCATGCTCGAGGGCTTGCTCGGGATCGATCAATGGCCGCTTTTTCGGACCCGGTGGCAGCCATATTGGCCTAGTTTTCAATATGCTCGATGCCGGCGCGACCAATGTGACCGCTACCGGCATCGGCATTTTCGCAAAGTAGACAGTGATTAATCAGCGGCCGCTTTGGACTGCGCTCATCGGAAAACTTCCAGTCTGCAAACGGCCCAGGAGCCGCTGGATCGCTTTCGACGGAACCAGGCGGCGGCTATGCGCCCTAATTGTCGCCGTGCAGCACGTCGATCGGTGTCCCTAAAACCCGCCATTCACGCGAGCCCTCCGTCGCGCGCCAATGAAGGTCCGGAGTTGGGGACTTTACTGCCCGGCCGCTCTGCGTTGGGCCCATCGCGAAAGCGGACGTAGGCGCGGCTGCAACAGAATGAGCAATAGGGTTGCGCGGGTAAATTCTCGATGTGGTCTCAGTGCTGCAGCGCGGTCGGTCGAGCCGTCGGCAAGGCAGCGCGGTGTCCTGTGTTTCAATTCATTCAGTAAATGGCACCGTCGTCGAGCGCCACATATCGCAGCGCGCTCACAGATGCGCCTCATCCATTGCCACCGAGTTAAACCGGCCCTGCCAAAGGTGCCGGTCACCCACATCCGCGCGTTGATGTAGCCGGTGTAATGCCAGTGGCCATGGCGGAAGGTGCGCCGCAATCCGTCTTTATCGCTGGGCCCGGCAATGATGTGAACATGATTGGGCGTCAGGCTCCACGCCTTGTAATAATACATGCCGAACTGCGGCATCGCTATCTGGCCGGTTTACTGGGAAAGCATGCCGTTCGATGAAGGGATACCAAATTCGTCGTAGCTGTAGATGCCCAGCGTCGCGCCGCTCTCGTTCGTGCGTGCGACGATCGAGCCGCGCTCGTCGGCATGGAGGAGGTTGCGCACCCCCAAGCCGGTTCCCAAGCCGTTGTACTGGACCAGCGGCTCGTCGGAGCCTGGGCCGAATACGAAACGCTTGTGGAACGCCGAATAGGTGTAGCCCGCGATCATATTGGCGCCGTCGTACAGCAACTTCGTTTCTGTCGTCGGGCCGATAACGATCTTGGCCAGCCGCAGCATCGGATCGTACTGATTGGTGCTGGCGCTGGCCACCGTCGAGCTGGTCAGCAGATTCTCCAAGCTGTAACCGAAGCTGTCGCTCCCCGAGCTGGCGATGTTGCCCCCCGCGCGTCATGGCCCAAGCTCGCCGGGCCCGCTACGGTCAGCTGGTTCAACCCGTTCGACGTGTTGCCATCGTGAATTCGGTACAGTGTCCCCAGAATTCGCCGACTAACTGAGTAGAGTGTCGCCGGAACCGTAATTTTATCCGTTATTCTTTAGTTTTACGCGTTCTATAGTGAGCATACGAGAGGAATTAGCTGCTATTTGCCCCACGCGTGACCGTCTTGTAACTCTCCACGATAAACGCGGCCGCATGGACGAGAAGCGTTAGAAGCAGATACATAATTGCTATCAATAATGCGTAGCCTTCGGGTGAACTGTCACCCGACGCCCCGGCTCCATAAAAAAACAGATACGATCCAACCTTAACAATTACTATCGCGGTTGGAATAAACAATAAATGCAAGAGCCATGCTAATTTCATTCTTCGTGCCATTAACCATACAAAAACTGACAAAGCGATCGGGCCGAACGTTGATAGTAGTAAGCCAGTTACTCCAAGCGTCACATTAGGTGCGTGCTGTTCCTGGAAAATGTAGACGCTTGGCCAATAGGATCCGCGCGCAAATAGCAGGGCGATCACTCCCACCACTACACCATACAGGATTGCGCCAAGCCGGTTCATTCGCATAGCCTCGCAACAAAATAGAGAGGTGGGCATCTGACCGCTGGTAGCCATACTGCGTGCGGTATAGTCACGTAGAAACAAGCTTGGGAAAACCTCGGCTTGACAACGTCACGGTCAACGTAGCGACAGCCAGTTTGAATACCGGGTGAGATATTATTTTGCACTACAGTAACCCCTCAATTCGGTAGACAAAGCATTTTGCGTCTGACCTTCGTGCTCTGCGCCGCTGTAACCCGCCTCTATAGCGTCCTGCGAAAATGGCGTCGGGTGATTACCTGGGAACACTGGCTTATAGTAGTGTTGATAAAACCATACCGAAGCATAGGATTCCCCATCGTGAGGAATTATACTATAATTGCCGGTCGCGTACATCCAATTCTCAGCTTCTCTGGCGCCAGATATAAGCGCATTTTTGTCACTAGATTCCCTAAAATTCTTAAGCGCAGTAAAGGTTGTCGGGACATCAAAATTGTGTGAACCCAGATAGTTACATAGCCACTTCTTTGCAGAAGGTCTAAGCCTGATGGGCGGCGGCCATTTTTTTCCTACCGGGGCAGAGCCGCAAGTGGATGGAAGCCCATAGGTAATAAGACACGAGCCTTCCGCTTCGAGCGGCTCAGGGCTAACATCGATATCGTCGTAACCGCGATTGCCACATTGCCTACCGCAACCCGGCTGCGGTGGCGGTCTCGTCGGCTTTTGACCCGTGACGCAAATTTCGTCCGTCCCGTCTTTGCAATCTTGTAACCCAGACGGGTCTGTTGCATTTACCGGATCGTTGCCAACATAGGCATACATACTCATTCCATCGCCATAGCCGATCGGATCGGTCTGCATGAACCGGCCCAGCGTCGGCGAGTACATCCGCGCCTTATAATAATACATGCCGAGCTGCGGGATCGCCATCTGGCCGGTGTATTGGAACCGCAGTCCGTTCGGGGACGGAATGCCGTATTCGTCGTAGCTGTAGATGTTGCTCGTCGCGCCGCTCTCGTTCGTGCGCGCAACGATCGATCCGCGCTCGTCGGCGTGGTAGAAGGTCCGCACCCCCGAGCCTGTGCCAGAGCCGTCATACTGGACCAACGGCTCGTCCGTGCCGGGGCCGAACACGAAGCGCTTGTTGAACGCGGAGGCGGTATATCCGGCGATCATGTTGGTGCCGTCGTACAGGAATCGCGACTGGGTCGTCGAGCCGATGAGGGATTTGAACAGGCGCGTCAGCGGGTCGTATTCATAGCTGGTGCTGACAGCCGACACCGTCGCGCTGGTCATCAGATTTTCCGAGCTGTAGCCGTAGCTGTCGGTCGCCGAGCCGATCACCGAGCTGGTGATGTTGCCCCGTGCGTCATAGACGAGGCTCGCCGGACCCGCCGCGGTAAGCTGGTTCAGACCGTTCGAGGTATAGCCGCGCGCGACATTGTAGTGTCCATCCCATTTGTAGAGATCGTTTGTCCGAGTCTGGCTTACGATCTGGTCCGCCGGGGAATAGCCGAACGTTGTGGTGACGTCGTATAGCGTGCCCGATCCATCGAGGTTCGATGCCAGCGATGCCAGGCGTGAGACATTGTCGTATGCATAGGTCGTTGCCGTGCCGTTGCCGCGCGTTAGGCTGGTGCGGCGGCCGAGATCGTCATAGGCGAAGGTGGCAAGCACCCCGATCCCGGAGGACGCGCCATTCTCGCGGATCGCGGTCATTTCGCCGGTAAGGCTATAGTCGTAGGTCACGTAGAAGGTGTCGGGCCAAGTCAGCCGCGTGCGACGCCCGGCTACGTCATATTGGTAGCTCACCGTTCCCAGCGGCCCGCCCCGGGTGAGATCGCGGCCCAGCGCGTCGTAGGTGAAGGTCAGCGAATTGCCGGTCTGGCTGGCGCCCGTCAACCGTCCGAGCAGGTCGTAAGTGTAGGCGACGTCGGGTTCGCTACCGGGCAAATCCTTGGCGGTCAGACGGTTGAGCGCGTCGTAGGAGTAGCCGATGCTGGTTCCGTCGCGCAGCCTTCGGCTAGTGACATTGCTGCCGCCATCGTACGTGACCTGCGCGTAATCGGTGGTGGAGCTGGTGGCGGACCCCTTGGTCGTAGAGGGATAGCGCGTCTTAAGCGGCCGATCGACGCCATCATATTCGTACGTCGTCTTGTTACCCTCGGCGTCGGTTACCGTGGCTACTCCACCGTTGTCGGCGTTGTAGATCGTAAGCTCTTCGGCCAGATCGGCGGTTCCGTAGCCCGTCTGGACACTTGTCGGCCGTCCCCATGAATCGCGCGTCACGCGAGCGATGCGATCGGCGCCGTAACTCCCGGTGGTCCCCAAGGTGCACGCGTCCGAAGGGAGGCTGCTCCAGGTCGAAGGATTCATCCGCAGCGCCTGGCATTTTTGCCAGCCCATGGTCGAATCATACGAAGTCTGAACTACGTCATAGACTGTCCCGCCGGCGCCGTGGCGCATAACCGTCGGCCGTCCGCTGCCATCATACTGCGTCTCGACCTGCTCCAATGGCACAAAAGCGGTCCAATTTGCGTCGCTCTGCCCGACGGTCGTTCCGGTCTCTACCTTAGTGGGTTGCCCATCCGCGCCGAACGTGATGCGTTGGGCGCGGTTCTTGAGCGAGCCACCGCCGTCAGGGTCCGGTCCAATTGCACCGATTACTTGCCGATCGGCATTATAGATTGTTCTCGTTGTGTCCGCGGTTCCCGCGAGTGGGCCATCGACCACGGTGGGGTTGCCAACACCATCATAGGCGGTCGTTACCGTCGCGGTGAGCGCGCCGTCGCCCGATCCCGTTGAAACACTTACTGGCAACAGATTGTTGGCCGTTCCAGTGATCTGCGAACCATAGCTGACTAACGTCGTTGTTTCATCCGATCCACCGGAGCAACTTGCTGTCGTCCGGCATGTCGAGAGGGCGGTCGGGAGATAGTGTGTCTCGGTCGAGGCCACCGGCGATCCGCTGCTACTGATCTTGTAGTAGGCTCTTAGCCCGGTGTAACTCGTACGCACCTCAGGGCGAACCGCGCCCGTTGCCGGCAACGGCGGCTTAACGCTCGTGACTCCACCATGCGTCGGATCATAGGTATAATCGGTGACCGCTCCGCGGGCATCTGTCGTCGTCAAAGGCTTGTTGCAGGTCAGCGGATTGGTGCAGCTCGTCGGGTAGGTCGCCTGGACAATAATCGGAGAAATCAAAGTATCGTAGCGCGCCTCTGTCTTCACCTGAGTCACGTTGTTGCGCGTGTCGTACTCGTAAGTGACGATCTTATTAGGATAGGTCACGGTGCGCACTAGGCCAACATGCTGCCAGCCGACATTTGGCCAGCCGAGAAAGTAAGTATAAGAAACCGGCACCGGGTCAGTAACGGAAGCCAATCTAACCAGAGGACCGTACATCCCTATTCCCAGGATTGTCTTAGTATAAGAATTTGGCCCGGATCTTGTAATCATGTTATGCGCTGCCCCGTAGGAAGTGGCGCCATCGTAAGTATAGGACTGCACGATGCTATCGGTGGTGATCGAGGTCACTTGTCGGCTTCCGTAAGGAGAGAAGCCGTAGCTCACCGTCACATCATCCGAGCTTGACCCCGGGTGTCGGATTCCTGTGAGCTCGCCCCAGCCCGAGGCATATGTGTAGCTGGTGACCCGATCCTCCGGATCGCTCGCGGTTGCAATCCACGGGGCGTCCCAGCCGGCGGTCCACGTATAGTTTGCTTGCGGCCAAGCGTGCGACAATGAGCAGGAATCAGCTGCAGGGTCGCAATATTCCACAGCATTATTGATTGCGGTTATGCGGGTTGGGGCAGACCACACATCCTGACCGTCATTGTAATCATCAGTGGCATAGCTGAACTTCAGTTGATATCCTTGGCTATTATTGACAGACTGGATGCGCGCAAACGCATAAGGGTAAGCACGATAAGTAAATGTGACGGTCGTTCCATCCGGATATTTGATCGACTTCGCGCGCGCTGTCGTGGCAGCGTAGGGATACAAGGCCGCGCCGTAAGTCGATTCGAATCGAGCAACCGTACCGTCACGAGTAGTGTACACCCAATCATTAGTGTTACTGTCCGTAACCAGAGTGCCCGGACCACTGGCACGGCCATTGACCCAAGTCGATGTGGCTGCGTTCAAGTTAAATGTCTCCGAATTATCTCCAGCGGTTACAGTAACACTCTCGCCAGAGTCGCCGCTGTCGACTATCACCGCTAATTGATTATGGATCCATCCGCCGCCCCACGCGCCATTCCACCATCGACTAAAGGTAAGGCCGCCTGTGCCGCCAGGCCCAATCGTTATATCTGTTGCCTGCGTAGAGAAGGTCGCCGCAGCCGCATCAACGCCATTGTCATCAGCGAGGTGATCGATTTGCGGCGGCTCCATCTGCGCTTGAGCGGTCGCGGGTGTCCCTATGAGGACAGCGGTCGATAGCAAACCAATTCGCAACCCAGCAATTCGCCCCATCGTCGCCCCCTGCGGAATGATCGAGTTCAAAGACCAGCATTTTATTTTGGAATCCCGGGCCGCTCATCGGGTGCTTCCTACGGCCCGCGGTCTGACGCCTGCGCCCGCGCCGCATATTGCGAGAGATCAAACGTAATCTCCGCGTCGGTATCGGCGGAACCACGTTCGTTCGCTTCCCCGGTTGTGCCTAACGTTGCCCTGGGGATCGAAACGCGCCCCAGCAGCTCGAAGTCATTCAGGTCTACGTCGAGGGTGCCAAGGGATGAATTCACCCGCCTCCCGGACGCCTGCGCAAGTTCTCGGGTAACATTCGCGATGCGGAGACGTCCTTCCTTACCGGTAAACGTAACAAGCAGCACACGCGTGTTGCCGGGGACCCTCAAAACCACCAAGATGCTATTCAGTTTCGGGTTGTACGAGGCACGGTAACTTAGGGCGGCGCCAACCCACACCCTGGACTGGCCACAAACCACATCGAACCATCGAGGTTGATTGTCCGCGCGCTTGAAATGACGGGACCTGTTGGACTCGACCACTTCACACTCACTGCTGGCTGACGGGTAGTTATCAGGCATAACCCGACCTTGCGCTGGAACAATTGCCGCTAGCAGCAACATACCGCCCAATATGACAGGCGGAATTCCTTGGGTTTGCTCCAGTTGCTTACGCAGATGCATATTTGCCCCCTCTTTCGCCCCCGCACCACATTTGCTTTCAGTGCGGTGATCCCGTGACGTTGACGGTCACGCGGTTCTCGGCCTTGTCGTAAGTGTAATTGGCCTGGAGGTTGTTGTTGGCGCTGCCCGAGTGCGTGACGTTGGTCAGGCGTCCGCGGGCATCATAGCTGTAGTTGATTGTCTCATTGCCGATGATCGGCGCGGTCGCAGCCGCCGCCAGAAGCGCGGCCATAAGAATAGCCCCCGCCAATGCAAATCTCTGCATCCAGCCTCCTATCGTTACGATGGAATATTCGAAGTGCAATTGACTCGAAACTGAGTGCCGACGCTTGTGCGCCATTGCGCTGGAGGGCTTGAAGCCCCGACCAGAGATTTCTATGGAATCGCTTATGAGTCAAGCACAGCGGGCATGTATTTTACTGAGCCAATTTGGATAAGTCTTACCAACAATGGAGGGGAGCCTACATTAAGAGACGCGCTTTTGTGAGGCGTTACAGCCTTGCGCCTCGGCCCGTAATCTCACCATGCACCGTGCTGCGCCGCCCTCATCTGGTATCCTTGAACGAAATCAAAGGGCCGAGCGTGCAATGCCGGGCGCTTAGCTGATATTCAGTTCGTTCAGTTAAGATGCTGAAATTAAACACTTCCATGTGCAACAGAATTGCTCATTCTGTTGCAACGGCAGCTTCTAGGCAGCGTGGCGGCAAGAGCTAATGGCCGAGCGTGGGTCGCTTGCGGCCAGACCGCTTTCAGCACGCGCCGATCAATGGGCGAGCGTCCGGCATTGGGTGGATTCCGGTCCGGCGGCTTTCGAGTATGGCAAAATGGATTGCTGCCGTTCAACGAGGCGGCGGGAGCCCCTCCGTAAATTAGCGGCTGCACGAATACGTCAAGCTTACGGCGCTATCTCCATCTCGTCTGACAGTGCTCACCCGAGCCACATGGGAAGCGTCACGCCATGATAGCCGCAAGCGCCCGTACGAGATCTGCCTCATTTTTCGATCCGGTCTTGGCGCAAATTGTCTTAACTTGGCCCCGCAGGGTTTCTGCAGAGACATGACGCGCTGATGCGATTTCTGTGCGGTTTGCGCCATCATACAGTCGCATTGCGACGTCAGCTTCGCTGGGCGTAAGACGGTAGAGTGCGGCCAAGAAGGAAGCGACC
>JAOYMO020064576.1:0-10675 GCA_025802455.2 Iodosphaeria phyllophila
TGGGGACGATGAGGCGGAGGAAGAAGATGACGAGATTCTGAGCGAGATCGACCAAAACGACGATGACGACAAGGATGACAGCAGTGGCAGTGATAGCGACGACGGTAGTGAGGACGGTGATGACGAGGAAGACGAGAGCAGACTTAAGGCAAAGGGGGATGGGCATGCCAAGAGCAAAAGTAACAAGAAAACGGAGATAAAGGAAGACGAAGACGAAGACGAAGACGAAGATGAAGACGAACAGGCGAAGCCAAAGGGCAAAGATCGAAAACGCAAGCGCAAAGACCAATTCGACAACCTGGAATCCAAATATCTTCAGAAACTTGCAGCAGAAGAGGAAAAAGAGGAACCCACGGAAAAGCGGCGCAAAGGCGACGACGGAAAGGTTTTGGAGAAGGAGGAGACCAGCTCCACATCGGGATCGGGATCAGGATCGGAGTCGGAATCAGACGATACGCCCATCGTGCACGAGTCCCTCCTCCAAGCACCCTCTGATGAGAAACACCAAGATGACGACATTGAGCTGGGAAAAGCCAACCGAACTCTATTCCTCGGCAACGTATCCGTCGAAGCCATTACTTCTTCTAAAGCCAAGAAGGAGTTGCTGACCCATCTCGGCGCTCCCTTGTCTTCCCTGAACCCATCCTCCTTCTCCTCCGAAACCTCGTCTACCCAAAAACACAAAGTGGAATCCTTCCGCTTCCGCTCCACGCCCTTCTCCACGGGCAGCATGCCCAAACGGGCTGCCTACATCACCAAATCCGTCATGACCGCCACCACCAATTCCACCCACGCCTACGTCGTCTACACCACGCCCCTCGCGGCCCGCACCGCACTTCCCGCCCTCAACGGCTCTGTCATTCTCGACCGCCATCTCCGCGCCGACAGCGTCGCCCACCCCACCCCGATCGACAGTCGTCGCTGCGTCTTCGTCGGTAACCTGGGCTTTGTTGACGACGAGACCGTTCTTACCACCGACGCTACCACTGGCGAAACACAAGCCAAGAAACGGTCCAAGACGCCCGCCGATATCGAGGAGGGTCTCTGGCGCGTCTTTGAGAAACAGGCCGGCCCCGTGGAATCCGTCCGCGTCCCCCGCGATCCGAAAACCCGCGTGGGCAAGGGCTTTGCTTACGTGCAGTTCAAGGATGCAAATCACGTCGAGAGCGCCCTCCTGCTCAACGAGAAGAAGTTCCCGCCTATGCTCCCGCGCGTGCTGCGCGTAAGTCGTGCCAAGGATCCGCGGAAGACGGCTCTGGCGGTCGAGAGGGTGGGCAAGGCTAATAAGGCGAGGGAGGTGGGGAAGGGGAAGGGAAAGGAGAAGAAAAGGGGTAAGCCTGAGCAGATGTCGGCCGCGGGGAGGGCGGGAAGGCTTCTGGGGAGAATGGGGGCCGAGAGAAAGGGCAGGGAGTTGTCGGGCGGTCGTGATGGTGGGATGAAGAACAGGAAGTCGGGCGAGCAGGACGAGCAGCCTGGAAGATTGGTTGTCAAGACGCCTGAGCAGATCGTGTTTGAGGGACGACGGGCTAGCTCGAGGGATGGCAAACCTAAGGATTTAAAGTTTGGCAAGGTCAAGGGGAAGGGGAAGGGGCCGGGCGGTGCGATGAGCAAGGTCAAGGGAAGAGGTGCGAAGCGTGCGGCTGAGTGGAGGAAGAAGAGTAGTGCGTAGTTGTTTTGTGAAAGTATCTAGGTATTCAGAACAAAATCCAGGTGTTCCCCAATCCGTCAAGTTCCATACACGCCTTCAGCTCCGCCGTTCCGTCACGTAAACATTCAGCGGCCCCTTATCCCATAGGTTATACACCTTCTGCTGCACCCACCTCCGGCTGTCCTCGGCCAATCGTAAATCGAAATTCCACAGCAGCCGTGCCAGAATCGTCCGCATCTCGACATATGCCAGACTACGACAGCTTCTCGTCAGCTTTCCTTTTTTCCCTCTCTTCCTGCGGCAAGAAAAGAACTAAAGGTACAGCAAAACAGAGGATAGGAGGGGGGAAGGGAAAGGAGAAGGGAAGAGGAAAGCCATACTTCCGCCCAATACAGTTGCGCGGCCCCACATGGAACGGCTGGAACGCCTCTCGGCAGTCTGAGGCAAAGTCGGGGGCGCCGAGGAAGCGCTCTGGGTGGAAGCCGAAGGGGTCCTTGAATAGCTTCTCGTTGTGGTAGAGTGCCCAGTGGTGCACTGCGACGGTTGTCTGTGTTGTTTTTTTTTAAAAAAAAATCCCTCTGGTCAGCCATTTGGACCAAGAAATTCTTTGAACTACACACTCGGAAGTAATAAGAGATCTTTAGGGGGGGGGGGGGGGGGGGGGAACTGACACCTTCAGCCACAAACCTCCCCCCAATCTCCACACCCCCCTTCGGCACCACCCTCGGCAGTCCCATCGGCACCGGCGGATAGCACCGCAGCCCTTCGTTCAGACACGCGACCAAGTACGGCAGTTCGCTGTTCACGGAGGCGAAGTCGATCTGATCTTCGGATTGGAAGGCCGCGCGGACCTCGTCCGTGGCTCTTTTGAGAACCGCCGGGTTCGTCAGGAGGAAGTAGGTAGTCCCTGCCAGCAGCGTGGCGGTCGTTTCGGAGCCCCCGATGATCAGGGTGCTGCTGTTGGCGACGAGGTTGTCGAAGGTGAGTTGCTGGGAGAAAAATGTGAGAACTGCGAGAAGATATGTGCATAGAAGACCAAGGTTCGGGCAGATTTTGGGCTTCGCTTTACCCTTCCTCCTTTTCTTTTTTCCCATTTACCCGCCTGGAAGGGACAACTTACGAGCTCCTGCTGCTTTGCCAGTAATCCCTCGATCAAGTCCGGCCTCTCCACCCCTTGCTCCATGCGCCGCGTTAACATCTTTTTCGTCAAATCGACCGTGGCTTCGCGCTTCTCGAAGATGGACTTGGGCATCATCTTGAACAATAGAGGCAATAGGGGCGGATAGTGGGCCAGCGCCTGGAGAAAACTGCCCGCCCGAGCCTGCTGGAAAATCATGGACACCCAAGGGTGATAAGACGACGTTTCGAGGCAGCCGAAGGGCTCACCGAAGGCGAGGTCGCCGATGATGTCTATTGATCCATGTCAGCCAGGCGCGAGCAAAAGATACCATCATGTCAGCAATTAGCCCGCTGTGGTAAGAAAAAAGATATCAAAGACACATACCAAACGTAGCAAAGTTAAACCAGGCCCCAATATCCAGCCGCTCTCCCCTTTCCTCGCCATCTATCCCATCATCGTCATCATCTCCCCCTTGCCGCCCTGCCCGCTCCTTCAGTCTCCGGATGAACAAGTCGATATACCGCGTGATGAGCGGCTGCTGATCCCGCAGGCCTTTCTCGCTGAACCCGTGTGCGAGCGTGCGGCGTAGTTTCCCGTGCTCTTCGCGGCCGGACGTCACGATGTCGGCGGGCGCGCCTTCGACGGGGCGGTAGAACTTGGGGTTCTTATCTAGCTCGGGCTGGCCCTTGGTCTTGTGGCCTTGGATTTCTTGCCAGGCGGTGGGGTGTGCGAAGGCCACTAGTTTTCCTCAAGGGATAGGTAGTTGGGTCAATGAGAGGCAGTTTATCGGTGTTTGTTTTGGTTCTTCCTTTATTTCCTCTCCTTTTCTCTCATGCGTTGAGAAGATGCATGGGAAAGTCATCAACATACACTCATCCGGTGCGATCCGCACGACATCGCCATATTGCTGATGCAACTCTAACATATCGAAGGGCAGCGTGCCCGTAACATTCTTGTACGAATGGGTCAGTCGGGTGGCGCGCATGAGCAGCGGTCCCGGGAAGCGGCACAAGGGATGGAGCCATAGATTATAGACCACCACGGCAATGGTATTCACTAGGCCCTGATTTTGTTAGTATTTTCTGCGTCAAGTTCCAGGGTATCTTCATTATCTTGGTCTTCCCGTTCGCCTTGGGTGGTGATGCGGTCGTCACACTGTCACGAGTTGTTCCCATACCTAAGTGGCGAGATTCAGGGGGGGGGATTGGGGACTGCAAAAAGACTTACAAGTCCAACAAGGAGAAGGACAAAGTTCCCGAGACCAAGGTTAAGTAATGTCATTATCTACAATTTCCAATAAGAGGCGCAACTGTTCCAAGGGACGTAATCACGAAGACTTCTTGAACTCATAGCTATGCATTGGTCTCTGATGGGGAAGATATTACGTCTATTAGTACCCATCCACCTGGCTCCTTAGATTACATAGATAATCGACAGGATCAACACCACGACTCCTTTCGTCGTATTCGGGTCGACCTAGTGGGAACGGATAGACAAGTCTTTCTGCGAAGCCTATGTACGAAGCACACAGCCTCCTGCTCAGTGTGATATAGACAGGAAATTGACCGTTGAAGGGGCACGCCTGGTGGCGAGTGGCGCAGATCATGTCTTGGCTTCCGCCTGTAATATTTGTGGGGGCATGAAGACTGGTCAGTTAAGGTGTAGGGTTCTTTCCCGGTGACGTTTTCTCCGCTCATAGGGTACCGCGCAGTGCCGGGCCGAGCTGTGCCACGATGATCCTCAGGAATTGGTGTCAAGTATACTCACTGGAACCCGATGGCTACCAGTACCTGTGGTGTATGCATTTGAGAATCTGACATGTCATGCAGAAGAGCGATCTTGGGAATATTCCCAGCAGCTGGCAAAATTTGTTCCGGACAATGGGAATTTTAATCGTCGCGGGCAAAAGTAAACAATCTATACGGAGTCCAGAGCCAACTGTAGATCGTTTCCACGAGGAAGTCGGGGAAGCCATGCTTGTCATGGTACTACGCTGTAGATTCAGGAGTCTGGAACCGATCCATGAACTCGGGTTCCTGCTTGGGTTCCCGGGCCACATGGTGACACCGCGTCGCCGACGCGCATTATGATGGTTGATGAATTTAGTCGGGTTCCAGGTTTTTCTTCTTATCAGTTGTGGAGTTGCAACACAGCCTCTCTTGTCAATCGTGCCTGTGCATGTTTTTGGAAGACTGAGTTACAGTCACATTGGGCCTTTTCTCACCAAAATGCCCAATCAGGGTGGTCGTCTAACAATTATTCGGCCTTGAAATTGGGCATTTTGGTGAGAAAAGGCTCAATGTAACTTAATTTTGATCCCTCACTGTACCTGTTTTTCTACTATGAGAACTTGTTGCAGAGAACCATGCAACGAGATGAAAATCAAGCCCCCCAATTAAACCGCGCCTGGCTATTGTTTCCTACTAAAATGCCCGATTTCAAGCCTGAACAATTGTTAGCCGACCACCCCAATTAGGAATATCTGGGTATAGAACCTGGCAGTATTTTAAGTTACTTTAATTCCAACGTAGTTGTACCGTATGAAATCTGAATGAAGCCAGCAAAAGTTGCAACCGGCCAAACTAGGCCCAAATACCATCTTCTGCTCGTCCTCACCAACCCAGTGGAAATATTGGTGAGAGGACGTTGATTCAACTTCATCCAAATGCGACTTATCACAACTTTTGCTAGCTTCATTCAATTTCATAAGATTCAGCTAAATCTAATATGAAGTTCCTTAGATATACCAGCTGATGGGGTCAAATGCATCACTTGCAGTAGGACTCGGATTGACGCCAAGAAAGACTGCGCCACGGGCACGTAATGACGGGCAGAGACTAACCTTAGATTAGTTGCACATCAATAGCTGATATTGGTAGGTGTGTCGCTATGTTGAATAATACCATCTACGGGGATTTAGCGTTCCCATCTGGCGCTGTTGTTACTGTGTTGATGCCTTGCGAGCCAAGCGGGCTGGAGCGTGACAGCGAAGGCCTTCATGCGAAGCGGATCTGCATACTTTGTTGATCTAACTGCTGCCGGGTTTTCGCGCCGCCCACAAGAACGGTTGGAAACTAGAGACACGAAAAACAGCAAATGGCATAGGACCCAATACGATCGACACGTTGTTACTGAAGTTCATTGCACTCGAAGGAGGACAGACGTTGAAGCAAATTGCGATTAAATAGCAAACCAAAGGCTCTAAACCAAATCCCTCGACTGAAAGTTACAAGTACAAATAATGAGGCGGAACGAAAATTGAAGCCAAAAGCACGGATCCACCCATATTAGTGATCGCATCATATTCATCGTAGCCCTGACGCCAACCGAATAGAAGCCAAATGACTCATCATATTCCCGGATATTGTGTCTGTGGCGGGAAACAGGGCACCACTGTGAGTCTTCTAACTCTTGCCTACTGACGATTAGCGTGACTGTTCTGGGATTTCTACACATGAAATGTGGTCTCTTACCTCCTACTTGTGAGCCCTCTAGATTTTCTTAGGAGGCGGGTATTGAGTCAGGGAAGTCGTCTGCGTCTTGTAGGGCAAGGCATTGCCGACCCAAGGGCCCTGAGGGGTACCGTCGGCAGCAACGGAAGCAAGTCTCCTAGATCGGATGACATATTCTCGAGTGTACATACAGACCAAAGTCTTGGGGGCCGCTATGATCTCTTTGGTGATTGTCACGCTTGACATGTCCTCGCGACTACTTTCAGTACCGTAGGTAAACTGATGACTGACCTCGACAGTCATGGAAGCGCTGGCTACACCAACTTCAACGCCAACCGTTGCAGACACTGAGATACCTGTAGTCTGCTCGAATTTCTGCGATTGGCTCGTCGTGATGCCTGTCGTATAGGCGTAAGTCTCTTTTTCGTCTCGGTCTGTCACGTTATTGAGACATGTCCCCTTTTTCCACCGACCCAAGCGCTCGATAGTGCGGAAAGGCGTATTAATACGTTCCAGGCTCACACGGTCATCTGGCTTAAACAAAGATGTGAAGGGTAGGACCACCCAGCGGTCTCGTTTCTCCTCGGTCGCCGCTGGAGGTTCCACCATGCTGGTGAGCACAGGAGCGTCGCTCTCGCCTGTCCTGTCGATCGTGGCCACGTTGTTGATCAAGAGATACCTAGCGAGGTGATATTCGGGTTGCTTGTTGTATTCGGCAATTCCGAAGAAGGTGCCGGCCGAGAGGGCGAGTTGGTCGGACTCGGTGTTCGCCTGGCGCCCGGTAGCGGCCCAAACCGCCAAATCTTTCGACGCGCCGGTGCCCTTATCAGTCCAGATCGGGTCCTTGCTAAACTCTCCCTCGAAGGTATACTCCTCCTTCACACACCATATGTCTTTGAGATCGGGTTTCTTATCATAGCTGGCTGTGGCCACGTCTCCCAGAGCTGCATAGCCATCCGGGCAAACCGGACGCCAGATAGAGCCGTCCCTCGTCGAGCCGGATGATCGGTCATCCCAGATGAGATTGTAGTCGATGGGATCAGCCACATTTTTCTTGTCACCGCTGTCGCCAACAAGAATAGTGGCCCATTTATCGTTGAGTTCCGAGTGATGCGCGACGGTCACAGTACCGAGCGGCCGCAAGTCACCATCTGCATCAGCCTTGGGGTGCCAGAAAGCAACATCCTTTGGGGCGCCGCTCCGCTCGTCGTTCCAACGGAGTTCATAGTTCTTGGTCATACCAATGGTGAGGGCCCGGCCGAAGACGTAGGTCTTGGCCGTTGCTGCTGCGATGGCCACCATTTTGGAAATTTGAAATGAGCGAAATTAGTGTCGAATGAAGAGACTGACTATTGATGGCGACTAAAAAGAGCGACGAAGAAAGATTGATTCCCTTTCGGGTGATTGAGGGGTTGGAGCTTGAGTGTGACTCTGAAGGATCGGGTTTTGGCAGCTTTTCGAGGTGGTCCTGGTCGAGTATTTATGAACATCTTTCTCTACGTCTGAACAGTAGCCCCAGCAGAGATGAGAACGACCAAAACAAGAGCTACATTCCAACCGGTGTATAGCGGTTCTACGCTATAACGCTAAAGCTTTATCACGGTGTAGGCCGTGTGTCTATTCAGAAACCGCACATAAATCGACTGATACAACGATAAATTTCAGTATTCGATAGAACGGCGCGCAACATGCTAAGTAATCTATGGACAATTTTCTAGGTGGTCTTGCTTTTCTTGGTCCCTTTGCCCTTTGCGGTCGGCCCTTTTGCTGTCTCTGCGGAAATATTTACGCCACTAATGTCCCGGAATAGCTATGAGACTTTGTGTAACCCTACCAGTAAGCAGTAGACAGGGCACAGACTAGAGTGATAGCAGTAATGACAATCGAATTGCTCTCCAGTCTTTCCCTATCTGTTACCTCGTGATGTGGGGCATAAACTTCAACGATGCTATATAGCCTACAGAGACGACTTGCTCTTGCAACCGAGCAGCGGGTTTTGCTCGCAAGACTAAGTTTTGACTAGGGTCTAGGGCACGCTTCTTACCGTGTCTAACACCATCCTTAACTAAATCGTGTAATGAATTACGAAGTCTCAATTTGAAAGTAACTGACTTCGACGATACCACACCTATGCTTACTCAATATCGTTGTATTATGGTCTGGTTGAAGTCAGCACATTTTTCCTTTCAAGGAAATTGAGAAGAGGGATTGCTATGGTGTGGTTCCAAAACATGTAGTGAGCTATGAGATCCTGGAATAACAATTAACGAATTGAAAGTCATGATATATCTCTTCATGCTTAACTTAGGTAAGGTACTTTACTGGTGTTTCAGATGTTTAACATCTTTAATGAAAGCTTTGTTTCTCTCCCTTTCTCAACAGTTGAATCAAATCCGTAGGAGAATTGTGCGTCGTTGAGCCCAGATGGTGATTTTCTGGGCCGGACAAGTCGACTGAGCCCCAGGGGGTGAGACATGAACTGGGTGGACCAGAATTTGTAGCTATCAGTGTGGCAGAAATGTAGCATAACGTGGCAGACACGGCAATCTCAGCAATAGGGCTTGCCTTGGAATTGCATGCCAATTTAGACGCGATTAACAGCGCTAAATCGGAGTATTGATCTGCTACCAAAGGCATTTTGCGTAACCCAACCGCATCCCTTTGGTTTACATTCCCCTGCACGGAATTTCGTGCAACCCCATTCGCGTTGCTGGCTCGGGTGGCTTCAGTGGTTTCATTGGGATTGTTTCTCGACATGCCTTCGACAATCTGGTTCGATCTCAAGGGAGGGAGGCTAGTATTAGTTCACTAAAAGTAAATGTTGCATCGATTATCAAAACCCAGACATCTACTGGTATCCTACCGCTGTCACACTTCATTAGATGCCTATTTCACGGCATACGATACTCAATTCAACTCTTGGCAACTCTAAAGACCGCTTGCAAAAAGATTTCGGCAACGTTTTGCAGAGTCTTCGCTTTTCGTCTTGGGCCAACTCAGTCAAGTATGCTGCTGTCACATCACGGTGCCTGTCGCGTCTTTTTAATTCCGGCTGAAGGAATTGAGAACATGGGCTTGACATACAGATGACTTAACCACAAAAGGGTCTTGATTATAATTGTGACACTCCGCCCACGGCTCCAAACGTAGACGTGCATACGGTTTTTAGTAACCTAGGGATGCATTGGCGAGCCTCAAAGTGCTTGCAGCAGTCCACAAGTGAAGAAGACATACCGATAGATAGGGGATATGCTGATCTTTTTAGCACTTTTGTTGGAGTCTCAGATCTCTCACCTACAGTTGGATCACCATATTTGTGTTTCGAGGGGGGGCTAATCTAAATCGAGGATTAAGCAGAAGTGGATTAACTTGGCCCCTTTCATTTTTTCTGTGGTCAACGTAGGCCGATATTCATAGCGGCAAAGCATCAAATATAAACGTCAAGGTTTTTCTTCAATCCTCATGAGATCTTACAATCGATATCGTCGTAGTCAACGGTGTTTAAAGATGACATCGGGTACCGTACTTGGGTGGGGTTCGATTCCGGGAAGTGCCCCGCCAAGCCCTAATTCGGAAGTGGTGACTTTATGCGTGAGTATAAATGAGGCTACCTCGGGATCATGTTGTATACCAGGCCATGGCCAAGGCCAAGCAATCTACGAAGCATGCAAAATGATCAGATCTCATCCAGCAACCCAACTCACGTGTTCTCTCTCCATCCAACGCTTGTCTTGATGCTCGCCGATTGTCCTGCACTCAACGTGGGAGTTCCAGGCTCTACTGGAAGAAAGCGAAAAAAACCTGTTTAGAACTAGTTGGATTCTCCAGGGAATGGATAACCGCTTAGTATGATATCAGTTTACCAGGAACACAAGGACCTGAACATTGCATTATGTTTTTCAGCGAGTCCTTGTTGAATGCGCTTCGATATATTCACTCTGGAACTTCTTGTTCAAGGACTCAAAGTTCGCTACAAATGAAGTCAAACCAAGCTTTTAATGGCGTGGTAAGGACATGTGATAATGTATCACTCATAAATTGGTATAATATAAAGCTAACTATAAGTTTATCGATATGCTTGGCGCCCTAAGGCTCGGTTATAGGTTCAGCCGAATAGTCCCATGATTCAATCCTCATATAAACGTCTCATAGTTACCGCAAGCCATACCATATTCGCGGTCTAGGCATCCAGGCACCTCACCTTAGGATATCCAAAATTATTAGAAATCGATAATACTTGGTATACCAGCTTGTCGATCCATAGGCCAAGAGTGTCCACGAAAATTACTTATATGTCCAGTATGCTTGCGGCAAGTGCATCCATTTTACCCGTACATCTTTTTAGTCGCATGAGAGACCACTTTTGTTAGGCAATGATGGTTGAGGCTGTCCAAAAATAGCAAAACTCATTCGTTCGCAACTCGCTCGTCCTTATCTCCACGTGCCCGAAAGCAA
>JAOYMO020064666.1:0-10668 GCA_025802455.2 Iodosphaeria phyllophila
TGACGCCTCACGATTCCCGGGTCTTCATAGGCTCCAGTGGCTCCGCTCTGTGTCAGTCGTGACCTAGCTTCGAAAGAACCATAGTTTATCGGTGGTGTTGAGGACTGTAAAGTCGGCGCAGAGAAGCCTGGCGATTGTGCTCGGACGGGTGGAGTTCCAAACCGGGGCGGCGTGGAACCCAGCGTGTTCGAAAGCGCCGCTGCTAGAGCCGAGACTCCAGGGCCTGAGGAGCCCTGACCTGCGCCTGCCAGAGGTGAGAAACTCGCAGAAGCAGCATCATCTTGTTGACCGGAAATGGACCGGGGCGGCGCGTTTCCGAAAGAGGAAGGAATGGGAGACGCGAGTCTCGCGGTCGCGTCGGCTCGAGGTACTGAAGTGCTAAATGACGGACGGCCAAATTGAGAATCCTTAGGAGATGAGGAGAAGGGCACGCCAGTCGGATCGCCAGGTTGTGGTGTGGTGCTACGACTTCCCTCCGGACTCGCCATGTTTATGTTGTCAGTTGCCGAGTATGCTGAACTTTCCGGTTTGCGTGTTCGAATCTCTCAGGAGAAGGCGCTCAGGCTGTGCAGGCTTGTCGCGTAACAAATCGCTGCAAGTATCCCAGATCGTCTATTCAAGATGATACTATCCCGCAGTTGTCGATACCATCACCTCGTAACCACACTTTGTTGACCGTTGGCGCTAATTGCACAACCGTGAATATACAGTAGGAAAAAAGAAAGTGGCCAGGGCGCTAATAATAGGGAGCTAAGCCGACACTACCTTCGATACCTCCTGGGAAGCAAAACAAAGCTACTACATGGGTCTATGGACTCACTTGGGTTCGCGAGAGGAGCAAAACAAAGCAAGAAATGGTATCAATCTTTTGACACCCCATGTGAATCCTTAGAACGCTGGGCGCAGAAACCGGTGGGAGAACACCTGCACGAGGCTGACGGATTGTGCCGATGGATCTTGTGATCACTGATGAGAGGATGCCACTTGCTGCGGGACCCTGCACAGTGGTTCGGGTGCCGCCGCATTGGAAATCCAGCCATTGACAGCGACAGGAGTCAATCTGTGGGTCGAAGTACACCGCTGAGTCTGGCGGCTTAGATGGTACATGAGCCTGCAATGCACCCCCAGCGGCCCCTCGATAAATGCATCGCGGAAGCTCCACAGGCTGGCAAACACCTCTACCCCCTGAAGGTGTCTCATCTCTGGACTTCCCACCGATATCGGCACCACCAAAAGTCACTCCAACCCGCATTCCATAGTGGCACGTGATTTAAGAATGAAGTCAGCCGCGGTCATATCCAATGCGCAGTGGGCCTTCCTACAATTCCATCCGCCTCTGGTAGATCACATGGAAGGGCATCTATATCCACTGTGCTTCCCATCCATAGGTCTTTCTCGTTGAAGGGCATTTCTTTGCTTTGCAAATCCGGTACTCGGGGTGAAATATATTACCTGGTAGGCATCGCAAGCACTGGGAAGATCCCTTCATCTGAATCCCTTGAGCCGAGACAAAGTTGCACGATAATACACCATGATAAGACTATTCTTCCAAGAGTCACGAGGAAGACTCTCAGCCAAGGCCCCCAAGGGCTCACCGTACCTAGTTCAATCCCCCGCTTTGCAACTGCCCGTTTCGTCCCACAGCAGCTAGGTATTTTGAGCACCATGACGTAGCACGGCTCAATCTTTCTGTACTTGCTAATTAACTTGACTTTGCCCACTCAGTTCAATCTCCATCGTTTTGTGCTCTATGGGCGTGCAAATAACAAAATCTGTACCTGAGACGCTTACACATGACGTGATAAAGAATCAAAGTTTTCAGCTGTAAACGGTGACAATTGAAACCCGTGGTGACTTATCTGACGGCTATAGCACACTATCCAACCAGAGTTTGACCATACTACTTATACCGACTTGTAAGTGCAGCTCAGACCTATCTGGGCAGAGCTAGATACTTCATACCTGCCCAGTACGTTACTCCGGCTCGTCTTTTTTTTTTTTGAACAATCTTCCGAAGCCTTCGTGTAGTCAGTAGACAACACGTCAATCACTGGTAATAACCTTTTTGAGACAAATCGTCGCACTTGTCAAGATGACATTACTCATTATACTAATTATTGCAATATCTTCAAATTTAATATAGTCAGGCTATGAGTGAGCTGCTCATTCCTTGTTTAACCCAATTCAATCTGAAAAAGAAATCCGCCGCCATCTTGCAACGCCAAGCATAAACCATGCCGTCAAAAGTTCTACTCAACGCCGATAGAATTCAACAATAAAAGCTGAGCTAGTACCAGGCCACCGATTTCATTCATCAGTTGGTCGTCATGGCTGCATCAACAGAGCCGGGAGGGAAATTGAGCGCCATGGAGTCTGAAGCACCCGACAAGAAAGCCAAGCTTGGAACGATATCTGGCGTTTACGTGCCCTCGGTGCTCAATATCATTAGCATTCTCATGTTTCTTCGTTTTGGCTCTATTATTGGGGAAATTGGCCTGTGCGGCATGCTAGGTATGTTTTGGACTGGACAACATGAACTACCGTCACACTGGAGCTCACTCTACTAAGGAATCCTCCTAATTGCTTACTTTATCGGGCTAATGACTATCCTATCCCTATCTGCCATCGCATCCAATGGAGAGGTGAAGGGGGGCGGGGCATACTACCTCATCTCTCGGTCACTGGGCCCCGAGTTCGGAGGCTCTATTGGGATTTTATTCTACATTTCCCAGGTGCTCAATACGGCCCTCAATATCGTTGGGCTTATCGATTGCCTAAAGCTCAACTTTGATTCGAGTCTTCTGCAAGGGTATTGGAGAGGTTATTTTGTTGAAACGTGCGCTCTGCTGCTTTGTACCGCTTTCTGCCTTGCAGGCAGCGCCATCTTCACTCGTGCCGGCAACGGGCTATTATTCATACTTGTCCTTTCAACATTGAGCATTCCTCTCTCAGCTATCGTCAGCAAGCCCTTCGACGACAAAACGACTGGTGCTCATTTCACCGGTATTAGCTACGAGACGCTGGTTTCAAATCTGTATCCACATACGGAGAGACCGCACTATAAAGGCTTGAAGACATTCCGGAAATTTTTTGGGGTTTTATTTCCGGCTACCTCCAGCATTTTTGCTGGTGCCTCCATGTCCGCAGAACTAAAGAACCCGAGCAAGTCAATATCACAAGGAACTCTATGGGCCATGCTCTCAACTTTTTCGCTATACGCTCTGGCTAGTCTCTCTCTGGCCGCAACTGTTACGCATGGCTCACTGCTACGACAGCCTCATATCATTTCCGAAACGAGTATATGGCCACCGTTGATACTGGCTGGTGAGTGCGCCACAGCGCTGTTTTCGGCTCTGATGGGAGTCAATGGCTCTGCATCCATTCTTCGCACAGTGGCAAAGGACCGTATTCTCCCTGGACTTTCCATGTTTAGCCGTGTTCATTGGGGACGGCCCCTGGTTGCTATTTTTGCCACATACCTCATCGCACAGCTTTCGCTCTTTGCTGATTTGAACGAGATCGCAACCTTTATATCAATGGGCTACTTGGTATGATAAAAACCGCGCGAAAGATGTTACTGATATCACAAACTGACATAGCATACAGATGACGTTTTTCGTGATGAATCTGGCATGCTTCCTTCTCAAAATCGGATCGGCGCCCAATTTTCGACCGGCCTTTAAATTCTTCAGCTGGAAGTCTGCCTTTGCAGGAAGCATCTTGTCAGCTGGAGCGATGTTTTTTATACAGGAGGCTTACGCTACATCAGCTATCTGTGTGCTGGTCCTGCTCTTTCTTGTCATCCATTACCTCAGTCCGCCAAAACATTGGGGTGATGTATCACAGAACCTCATCTATCACCAAGTTCGAAAATATCTCCTCAGATTGAAGCCGGAGCATATCAAGTTTTGGAGGCCTCAAGTCATTCTATTGATCAACGACCCCAGACAGCAAACGAAACTCATTCAGTTTTGCAACTCCTTGAAGAAGGGATCTCTATACATTCTTGGCCACGCTATTGTCACGGACGACTTCAACACTGGAATCCAGGAGGCCAAACTGCAACACGCTGCATGGACTAAATACATCTCCGAGTTTTCCAAGATCAAGGCATTTGTTCAGCTGACTATGTCACCAACAATCGAATGGGGGATACGAAATTTAATCATCTCCGCTGGCCTAGGCGGCATGCGTCCAAATATTGCCATACTGGGTTTTTACAACATGGACGAGCTGCGGAGGAATCAACCTCTTGCCAAGATCCCAGAAATGCCGATCTTGACGAGAAAGTTAAAAGCCCCAATCCAATTTAATGAAAGAATGGCGGCGAGGCCACGTCGCGGTGGCACACCTTCTGGCCTTCTGGATGGATCGTTGCCTACAGACAACATACGCATCGAAACAATGATGCCTGTGACGAGCTATATGACCATTATCGAGGATCTAGCTCTGAGGCATCGCACCAATGTGGCTCTTGGGAAGGGTTTCCAGAGTCTGGAAGCGCCGGGAGATAATTCGGACAGCTCGAAACGATATATCGATCTCTGGCCGATACAGATGTCTGCAGAGATCACAGCTCAAGGGGGGAATATTCTTACTACCAACTTTGATACTTGTAAGTGGACTGAAGATATTCGACTATCTTCGAATCTGTACTTACGTGCACAGATACTTTGATATTGCAACTTGGGTACATCCTACATAGCGTACGCGGTTGGAAAACAGCATATGAGCTAAGGGTCATGGCTTTCGTTGAGTATGAGAGCGAGGTCATTGAAGAAGAAGCGAGGTTGAGGGCTTTGTTGGAAAAGCTTCGAATCCCAGCGGAGATCTACGTGTTCTGGCTTGCCTCGGGGCGCCTTGAAACATACGAGACTATCGTCAATGGAAATGCGGGTAGTGAGGAGAGCGTCCAAACTATTAGTGAACTCCTACAAGACGATGAGTGGTGGCAGTCCCTACAGCGGTGGCGAGACGAAGGTCCGCAAAATCATCTGACTCAAGACCTCAACACTCTAGAAATAATTCTTGAAGTTACTCGGCGCCGCAGTAGCTCAAATATTGACCCCAGGGAGCGGATGAACCTGCTATCACGCAAGCTAAGCTTCCAAAACCAGCTCACAAGGCCCAGGAAGACCACGGTCTCGCGAATATCTAAACTGGGAGGAAATTTCAACATTCGAACTCACGATTTTAGTTCAGAGCTTGCGAGAGGCAGAGAAGTTCTAGATGACAGCTCCAGTGATGACTACGGCGATGACGAGGACTCATCTTCCTCGGATGTTGAATTTAACGATGCAGCGAGTGTGGTGAGCGACGGAGACGCAATCATTATGAGCCCTCGAAAATCACGCACGCTCGTAAATACTCGTCGTAGAAGCTATAGTGATCTCTTCAGTCCACCAGAACCTCCTAGGAGGACAGCAGCTACCAAGAGGAGCGATCAACCGGTTTTCGGTAGACAAAGCGTATCCGGATACGGCACGATGAGTTTCGCAGAAGCTTCTAACCAGACGTTCCCATCTAGCTCAGAAAATACACGACTGGATGAATTGTCACCACTTGTTACGTCCACTAATGGCTTTACGAAAGCAGAACCAGCGAAAGCGGGAACAAATGAAACTAAGCGAAATCATTCCCGACAATCTTCAGCGACGAACTTCCCGAGACTCATTCCAGAGGATAAAGTGAGTGACGGGTCACCTAGTTCAGGCCTCGCCACCGAAACACCAAATGAGAAAGCTCCCAAACCAGAAAGACCTCCCATATCACGTACCTCATCTATGGGCAGATTCTCGAGTAGACCAGTGCCCGAAATGAAGGTTGAAGAGGAACACGAAGGCCCTCGCTTGATGTTTGCAGACAGCAAGACCCGCCCACCTTCACTCCACAACCATTCTCGAAATAATTCAATACTGTATCATGAAGCTCCCCCTTCGTCTTCGGAAGCACTACTCTACACTCCTGAGCTACTCGATTCGCATTATTCCAATCTACATAAAAAGACCAATACCGGACACGACCGTCCGCACTCGGAACACTCAATGAGAAGTTTACCGCTTTCGTTCAATGACTTGCCCAATCGCGCACAGCATCTAATATTGAACGAGCTCATGCGACAGCATAGCGGTCACGAAACGGCGGTTATCATGACGACTTTACCTATACCAGAAGAAGGCACCTGCAGGAGTGAGGAGGAGAGCTTGCGATATCTGTCTGATATCGAGTTGCTCTGTCACGAGCTGCCGCCTGTACTGCTAGTGCTCAGCAACAATATGACGGTTACAGTCAGCTTATGACGAACTAAGAGGAGGCACGCATTCAAGGTTGGGAGTGACTTGCAGCTATTTAGTTCTTGGAATTGAGTAAGAATTGCCGGGAGCGCGTAGGTGTTTGAGGGGTAGACCAGTAGATTAGAAGATACTTCAGTCCAAAGGCGCCATAATAGATTGCGCGTCATTACATGGCACGAAAACTGACCATTCCGGTCCGAGAACTCTTGGAAGTGACCTGTCCTCAATTGGTTGCGACCTCCATTGCCACGCGTGATAAGTCGATTGATTGAGAGAAAAGACATTATTCCTCAATTATCTTGCCCCTCTCGCCGTTTTCCAGCTAACGGAATCTGGAAGAATAATACAAAGCAGATTTTCTTTCATGGCTTTTTTCCACCACCACAAGTCTTTGTTGTAGAACTAATTCTGGCTGAACGAGAACGACTGCGGCTTTGATTCTTTTAAAGAAGAAAACGCGTCACTAAATCGAGTGTCCTTGTTTCTCGAGTTCCCATGGCCTGATTTCAACAATGTATAAAATCATCAGATCCGGTCAAGTTGCGCCAAAGAAATCCACTTTTGGTTTTCTCCGAGTTGAAAGACAAACCAATTTTGAAAGCCAAACGCAAGAAAATCCATAAGACAAGAGGTTCATACTCGAAACTTGAATAAACTGGCGCACAAAACCGACAATGGGAAGCAAAGCAACCACAATCAATTACATACCCGAACCTGCTCAAACTCACAAGTTTGAAATATCTGTTCGATTATTATCAATTGTCTCAGCGGTAAGAGAACGATACCAAGACCGAGAGTTGGTCTCACGTCGTCACCAAGCCAACTTCACTCGCCCTACCACGTTGGGTTTGGAATTCACTCCAAAACCAGCAGATTCTGTATGACGCTGGCAAGGCATACATAAGCGTCCGTACACCTTTCCCTCCCACCCTAACCCTCACATCCCCGTACCCCCCAACACGTCTCCCCCACAATGTCCAATCAAGAACGCAAGATCAACCCCCCGCGTCAACACACTCGCCGCAGCAGCCTCAAAGCCAGGCTCCTAGGAAATCTCAAGGGCAGTCTAGCTAGCCCTTCGGCTTCGGGCTCACGAAGACCTCCTCATCCCATGCAGAAGCAGAACAAGTGTTATGAGCCCGTGACTGCCCCCGAGCCCTCGGCACCACCATGGAATATTTCCAGCCCTATCATTGCGGATTCTCCTGGTCTCGGGGGCGTGTTTGTTGCTAACGGGACCCTTGGACAGCGGAAGACTGCTGAGAGGCGGATCGTCAGGTTTGAGGACCGCGAGAACGGGAACGCTAGGCGCCCCTCGACCACGACTGATAGACGTGATTTACGCGCGCGTGTTGAAGATAACGCGCTGCGAGGAAACAGGCCTCGGCAGCCTAAGCAGGTTCCAGTGAGCCAAAGTGAAAAGGGGAGGAACCGAGAACTACATGCCGCTCCAAGTCTAATGGGGAGGAAAGAAGACCACAATTACCAAAATCAGGGCCCCTTTGTGTCAAATCCAAAAACACGGGGTCTCAACATGGCGCAAGCAAACCCTATGGAGGCGAACCGGGGCCGAGGCCGCGATACTTACAATAACGAGGGCGGAACCACCATTGATATCCGCTCGCCCACTAGATCAGCGGCACACCAGTCGACAAACAGTCTTTGGTCGTCCGCGGGCACGATCCGCATTGGGATGTGGCAGTCAACCGTCGAACCCGGCTCGTTTGAAGATAATTCGAACCTGTATCAAGGCCTAAATGCTGAAATGTCACGGTCGTTTTCACCGCCGCCGCCGCCACCTCTCAAAGTACAATCGGCCCAGTTTCCGCCTGATCGGTTACCTTCTGGGCCTTCTGCTACGTTCACACTGCCAAGTACGGTGTATGATAGGAGAGCTGTATCTGGCACTGCGAGGGATCGTGATAACGCGCCTCCTATGCGCGGCGTTCCGTCAGATGGACGAGTGCCCTCAGCGCCGCCAGTAGAGAGCAGGCAATTTAGGCCCCCTCCAGTGGCGGCGCGGCACTCTCCATTGCGACGAAGCCACAACGGGACGCAGTCCTTGGCGGACACGCAAACGGATTCCTCGCAGAGCCTGCGACGAGAAAGATCATCGTTCTCCAGAGCCAAAGCAGCTTTCAAGTCCAAAATTATCCAGCAGGATACCGGTAGCGCCGGCGGTGAATTGGTAGTGCCTTCCATGCACAAATGGGCCAGACATCTCTCGCGATCCTCCACATACCCGGCCGAAGAGGGCGGCCGCACCGAGCATGACCCCATGCCCGAGCTGCCGTCCCGGGAGAGTCTGTATCGCCGGCCGTTCCCCCGGAAAGTCGACCCTAAGGGAGGCATGCAGTGTCCGCTGTGTGAGAACAGTCTCCAGACCGAGGAGGAACATGCCCGCGGGCTCTGCGACACGTGCGCCGCGGATATGCCCCAGATGATCGATTTCGAATCGACGGAAATGAGTGCAAGCAATGGGAGCATTGGCGACACTGACAATCGTAGTAACAGGAAGACGGGCACGCTTAGCGTTGCAAATTTTCTGAAAAAGCCGAGCCACAGCTCTTTGGCGCAGCGGAGACTAATGAATCAAAGCGGTGAAAGTTCCAAACGCAGTTTACAGAAAGGGCCGACCAGTAACCCGCAGCCAGATAATAGCCTGAGCCTGCGAGAAGCGCATCGGCAAGGGGAGAGTGAACATGCGCAAGGAAACCTGTTCGACGACTCTGCCGCAGTTAGCGAAAGCCGATGGAGCAACGATCCGTCTGTGAGAGCCAACCCCAGCGTTACGAACGCCAACAACACGCGCGGAATAAATCTAGAAAGAGACAAAGAACTCAAGCACCAAAAGGAGGTCGAACGTCACGTAAACGCCATATTTGGTGGCTTATTTGACGATATTGGTGATATCATTTCTTTGTACGATAAGGATGGTGAGGCGGTGGGGTTGAAAGACGACGACGACGACAACAACAACAACAACAACAACGAAGAAGAACGTGCCACCATCGATCAAGAACATGCCACTGTCAACACACCAGAAGAACAGAGCTGGCTCGATGAAGAAGATGACGAGGAAAGCCGTCCTTCATCTGCCGAAGTGCAACCACTACGATACAGTGGTCTCACACCTGCCTCTGCCTCCCTTCATCGAAATCCATTCAAGGAGTTTGGAAGTAAGGGGAAGGAGCCCGAAGTCGCTTTCCCCCATCAAATTCCATTTAAGGAAGTCAGATGGACGGGGAAGGAGAACGACCCTCGTATCAACTCCGTAAGGAGTAGTCTGAGGCAACCGAAAAGTGAGAGAGGAAGTCATAGAGTTTCGCGCGAAAGAAGGATACAAGAGTATGAAGACGGAATGCGACGGGGGAGAGCGCTCATAGACGCAAAGGGGAGCCGGCTGGTCTTCTTGGAGACAGAGCAAGAGATGATGAGGAGGTGGGGTTGGATTTGAGACGTGGAATACGCTATTTGGTGTCCTCTTTTCAGATCTGCTGTTATTCATGTTTGGATATGCCAGTCGGTATTGATGCGATATCAGGAAAATTCATAGAAACTAATTACCACCTAGGGGAGAATTGATATATTCGTAGCATCTGACCGACCAATCTGGAAACCAAGTGAGCCCATAAAAGTAGCTTCGTGAGCAATACCATGCATCAGTAGCATAAACGTTGATTCGCCATTCTCCTAAGTAACTCCTTGTTATGAAGATTGCAAAGAGCAATCAATCCCTTGTCTCAAGCTTCACCCTTGCGCCAGTGCCATGCGATTATTTTACCCAACCACCAGGTTAATTCCCTCCGGTTGTCACGCGAAGTATAGGATTCTATTCTGTATCGATCGCCGTGCCATCCCGTCTGTAAAGATCCAACACCGTCAGCCCCAAAAGTCCATCTGCCATTATCCTCTTCGCCCCTACAGAGTCGCCAGCAGGAAGGGAAACTTACGGAATATAAGGTACTCTATACTCTTCCTCCATCGCGGTCTTGATGTCATCTGGCAACTGTCCCGAAACCTTCACAGCGTAGACTCCTGGGACATAGGTGTCGAGACGCTGCCACCGCGCGACCCAAGAACGCTTGGGATCCGCCAGGGTGATGAGGCCCTCGTAGACCTGACTGGTGCAGGATTCGATCGCCTCGGTATTACGCGTAAGGTGAAGGAATTCTTCGCAGTTAGGGCAGCCCTCGGCACGGAAGCGCTATTGCAGATGGGTCAGTAGGATGATGCAGTCTGGCTATGCGACAAGGTGGAAGAGACATACACTCATCGTCATGACAATCGAGCAGACCATGCAGGCCCGTAGATAGCGCACTTGACCGGGAGGTACATAGTCGCGTGAAGTGGTCTCCATCGCGTCTTCTATAAC
>JAOYMO020064840.1:0-40511 GCA_025802455.2 Iodosphaeria phyllophila
CCCCCTTTCTACTCTCAATGCCGAATTCGCGCGCCATACTGTGTGTACCACCGAATTCCATGTCCAGCACAATTCTCCAGCCAGATAACGTGCGCCACGCCATCTTATCCAAGGTTAGCTACTCCTCACGTCCTCACCAGCCCCAGTCGAGTACAGAACTGGTACGGTGCCCGCCGCATCAGTCTGGTCCAACTTGTGCTTCCTGGATTATCTAATCCAAGACACACACACACACAACGAGCTGCCTGTTGCGCGCGCACAGCTGTGGGCCGGCTGGGCCGTGCGGTTTAGGGGGGCGACGGGCGCTTTGGCCACTTTGCCGGCTGAGGATAGGGGGAGGGGGGGGGGACTTTGATGTCTATGTAGTGGATTTTGGGGAGTTGTAAGTGGTGTGGTGGTTTATTTTGGCGGTGGGTGTTGCGGGTTTGGCTTGTGGGGTGAGGGCGGTGGGTATGGGTGACTGTTTTCGGCTGGTTGGAGAGGGGGAAATGAAGAAGTCTTGCCGGTATGGGGAGAGGTGGTGGTGGTGAGGCGGGTCTGAGGCCAAGAGAGGAATCGACTTCTAGGGGAAAAGGTATCGGTGTTCCCCTTTCCATGCTGCAACAGGGCTCCAAGGCTATTCAGGGGGTTCCACACTGGTACTGCTTCCCAGCGCCCTCATCCCTGGCACGCGGTGAAAGCGCAAAACTCTCGGTTCTGTGAGCTGGAGCCTCAAACGGCTTCCATACCGTGAGGTTCATCCAAATCCCAGCTCTTTCGTCCGTTTCGCGGGTACCTTAACGCACACGCAGGGACCGCAGCACACCAACAACAAGCATCCAGGTCCGCGTATTCTTCCACGTAAGCTCTGGAGTATAATACCGGCAGTATCCCCGATTACGAGATGGCGCGCGAGACAGAGCATGATCTGCTGAGGCAGCCCTATCATCTCGCGGATCGCGGCGGTGACCACAGTGTGGATCCATATCCCCCAACCTTGACGGCCTTCAGGCTGCCTCGATACGGCTGACTGGGGTGTTGACCCTTTGTATCCCCTCATTGCGTTGAAATTCTACGCCGAACTATGACTTCGGTGACTTTAAGCTGCCAAAATGCTCTCTCTCTCTCTCTCTCTCTCTCTCTCTCTCTCTCTCCGGGACTAGAAATTGCTTCTGCTCCTTCCACATACACAAATACAAACAACCAACTGTATAGACCATAGCTATCCACATCTGCATGAGATCCCGCAGCTCTAGGACTCCTAGCCTTGCAAACCTCCGGCAATACACTCTTGTCTGAACGACAACTCTGCTGTCATAATGTCTTCCTCGGTATCCCTATCCGTGTCGTCGTCACCGGATACGACGGGGAGACTTCACCATCACGTCGAGCAACTGGTGCACACTTTTCCCTCTGCTCAACATTGGCTTCGAGCGAAAGCATCGTAAGATTACCGTCGAGAATATGCGCGTGGTATTTGGCGTGAGTCGTCAGTTTATCCACACTCAATGGTTTCCTTCCTCTTTTCTTCTTTCTTCTCTTCTTATCCTTGTTTCTTCTCCAAGCCCCGTATCTCCCTTTTCTCAAGGAAACTGACTCGTACTTCTAAAAGTCTATCTCTACGAAACTTTCCGCGCGGAGCAGGCTGCATTGCCTCCATCCGCAAGGAAGCCCAATACGTCCAGCTAGTCCGGGCCGTCGCAATCGTGCGCGGACCCCGAAGCCAAGATCAGTTTGGCGCACTGCGACACGCACTGGGATTACCATGGCGTCACGGCCGAGAAGCGCTCCTCCAAGGTTGATCTTCTCCAAGACGGGTACTGGTGCAAGTGTCTTTTTATTCTTCTTTTCTATCCATCCCCAGCTTCCAAGCGCCCTCGTTGCGTGGCTGTCTTTTCGCTCTGCTGCCTTCGCTTTTCTGTCTGTCTTCTCTGCAGTTAAACCCGGCTCCAGTGGGACTATCGCTAAGGAGGGCAGGTACAGAGTCAAGGTTGGATGTCGGGGGGCCCTGCAGATTCGCCTGCGGACCCAGGCTGCTCCGCCGGTTCAGAATAGTCCTGCATTGTTTGGTTTTTGAGCATCGCTCACTTGGATCGAATAGCAGGACCCTCACTTGGAGATCCGTCGTTCTTTAGCGAACCTCTCAGATACAAGAGGGACGAGGCACCGGAATCTTCTCCCAGCACTTTCTACATGATTCCAGTGCAGAACGGGAATCAGTGCGCCATCTCCATTTTCACCTACCTGCAATTTGAGTCCATCTCGAAGGCTATCTCGCTGGGTCTTTTTTAACATACAAATAGAAATAAAGATAAAAACAATACTCGGTTGCGACCCGCTTTGTTGGATTCCCATGAACCAGAACGCTGACCAAGAGCCGTATGCATGGCGCGATTTCCCCGTCGCGAGCACGAGAACACATGAAGTAGTGTTTTGCAAGACTGCCTCCATTCCGCGGTGCGGAAGGAACCCATTGGTCCAAGTTGAACACACCTCTATCTGATCCTTTAGGATATACTACGCCCGCGAGCGCATGACGGGACGTCGTATTTGCGCCTGTTTTGATTGCGGCGAGATTGATGGAATTCACGATGGTTTCAACAGCTGCTCCTAAAACCCGCTGGTTTATTCTCCGCTTGCTGTTTAGCTGTAGGAAGAATCTCGGAAATCTTGGCTCCTGCCCCGTCGTACCGTCTCTCCTGTTCCTCTGTTCGTATTGAAGTTCAGTCCCTGGGCTGTAGGATCTCAATGGGATTTTGACATCAATGGGATCCGCCGGTATCAATGATGGTAGGACAAAATCACCCCGGCCTAGGCCGCTGCTGTGGGTTTACCTTTTCCCATCGGTGATTGACTTTCCGTGATCGCTCTGCCCCTTGGGCCCGATTCCAAATTACGCAAAGATTCTACCCATATCTGAACGATCTGGGCGATATCCTAAGGGCGACTTGGTCGATGTCGTTCAAAAGCTCAGTACAGGACAAGCCTCAGACAGCAGCCACGGTTCCCACGAGACGGATGTATCAAACATTCGTGGGCAAGATATGACATGCTTTCTCGCGGATATCTAGCTGGCAGGCGGTCATGTCCTATCAGCGTAGCAGCACAATAGGCACGGGATTCGTCGCAAGACTTGGCCATCTATGGAGCGTAGGATAAGGAGCATAGCATCCGGAAACCCCTGCTCACGATTGCCCAACCAGCTACAAGCAAGTCGTCAAATCTTCAAACTTCCTATCACACCTTAGGAATTCCCACATTGCCCAGCATCAGTGTTGAGGTGGGATGGCGGTCCCCTCCCAGCAAACACCTAAGTTGCAACGTAGAAGGGAAGTGACAGCCTCGCATCGGCGTGCCAAAACAGCCTAGCACTGGCTAGACACGTGATTTTCTGAGCGAAACGATATGTGAAAATAGCGATAAATTCCTGCTTTCAATAGTATTCGGTTCCGGTGGAACCGGCGTGGGGCGGGAGGCAGGACAGATTATACCCAAACGCTTCATGTAAGTCAAACAGATGACAAAGTCGGGGGTGGCGAAGGATGGCCTTCTTCTCCGCACAAAAAAATACGGTTTGGTTGCCCCTACACTGGTCTTGGAGGGAGATAGTGCGTGTTTTGCAGCAGAACTTACTTGACGTCAGTTTACAGTGTGCTACTGGTTGCGAATACAACAAGTCGGACAATTCTTTCACGCAGACGCAACCATTTGAAACGAATGCTTGCTGGGTTTCGGAATTTCAAGAATTTAAAACACTTGAAAATTCACGTGTAAGAGCAGAAAGACCAAGGTCCCAGTTATCTAGCTGGCTAATATGTGCAGAATAGGGTGGGGGGGGGGACTTGGGCCCACTTGTTTCCCGAAAGGACTTAGTGCGCGCGCAGACTTGGTGCTAATCCCTAGCCATCTGCCAGAATCCGGGGCTGGGTGTTCATTTTCAACTGATAAATTTCTTCCATTTTGACGTTCTCAAATTTCTTGTGCCCGGTTCCGTTTTGGAGACTAGGATTCAGTTCGCTCTAGACAAACTATGCAAGAGTGTGACAGTAATACCAGTCTTCAGGACAATTCCGCTTCTTTTGAAAGAGGAGGCCCCTCGTTTCACTCGACATACTCATGTGACTTCTAGTACTTGATTCCGGATCTGGCTAGTTGTTGCGTTAGATAGTATTACGATGAGAAAAGTGTTCCTAGGGTTTAGACTAGGAAATGCAGACATCCGCTCCCCACGATCCATTAAGATCCGGTCGCTCGATCGGGTTGCAAATCTATTCCAGGCCGATCACCGTATCATTCCATCATCGATAATTCCAATCTAGTCAGAACCGGGATGAGTCAAGATTGGTAGGGAACCTGCCTTCCGAGAGATATGTAGTGGTGAGGACGAGGGTAGAGCGTGGTCCGCATACACCAATTGGACAGGAGAAGAGGGAACAAGGAGGAAGATGTTCAGACGATCTGACTGCCCAACTTCTCGTGCCAGAGCCCACGGGTTTGCAGCCCAACAGAACAGACGTACAGTGCCAGCGTCACCCAAAGATGGCTGCTGAAGTTGTACAGCCACGCTTCTAAGCTTGCTGATGACCAGCACTGCTTGAAACCCAAGTCAAGTTCGGCTCGCAAGCTGATGAACCATGAGCTCCATCAGCAACGGGTATAGAAAAGAACCATGCACTGGAGGATTTTTGAGCGAGCGCTCGAAGCTTGTCCATCCCCGATTAACATCATCAGTGCCTTCTTTGCACACTCTCAATTTCAATGGGCCTGCTTGGTAACCGCTGTTGCATCCCGGTCAGGATTTGACCATTTTCGTCTCCACGAAGCAATCCTCGACGATATCGCTCTGCTATCCTGCGCATGCGCCGCACATCTACGATGATGATTCTAAAGCTCGCGCAATAGGGGAGGATGCCGTGAAGAACACCATGCTATCGTTTGGTGTGCTGTGGAAGCCTTTGGGGGCTCCCAGGGAAAGAGAGAAAAAAAAAATAGTCAGTTCTCACCACCATACTCGTTGTGAAAGTTAGCGTTGGATCAGTCCTGGACACCTCTGACCCGGAAGGCGCCAAGAGAAAGAACCGCTTGCAAATACCAAGCGTCGTCGGGTTTTGGTGGTCATCTGCCCCATGTCGCAGCTGCCAGTCATTCGCCACAGTGTTGACTTGGTAGAAACTTGGCGTCAACTTGTCCACGTGATAATCGCATCACCTAACGGGGCCTGGAAGTATGCCGGTTGCAGCTCGTGTTGTTCTTTCACCTGGTCGTGACATTCACTGCTGACGCAAAGGAAATAGCAGACACAACAGATCCACTGTTCCTCCTAAACTTGCTCATGAGATGAGCATAAGCAGTAGCCCATGCTCTTTCAATCTCACGACCTTGTTTCGGCATAGCGATCGATCTTACTCGACGGTTGAGAGAAATCTAAAATTCCTGCCGGTATGAGTGTGTATCCCGGCAGATACGAAATTCCGTCCGCATTCGGGTTCTGTGGCTGTGTTTACAAGTGGGGTAGAACGGCAGAACCCCGTGTTTGATGACTGGATACCGGCGGTCATCAACAACAGATACTACTGTGGAGTACAAGGGTCCTTGTTGCCTTCATACAGCAGATTGCAACGCGGAAAAAACTGTCAACCCAAATTAGTCGTCAGCTTGTTCCTGAGCTACGGCCTGTTAAAATACTAGAGAGTTTATACAATTTCCAAATCCAGACAGACATACATCCATCCACCCCCATTCCAGGATGGCTTGGGGACAATCCTCCAAGCAGCAGGCTGACGCCAAATGCGTTCTCGGGTAAGTGCAACCGCAGGAACAGCAGTGTTCCTGGAGCCGCAGAACATGCAATCCCGGGCGCCCGCATCTGCTGCTCCTCAGGTACGGAAGCTCGTTATGGCGAATTGAGCATTGCTATCCGTCGCAAATGCACAGCAAGCAAATGCGGTGCGACGGACAGGCAGGACGACATCAGCCGCAGCCTGCTCTCCCCCCCCCCCCTCCTCCCCACCGGCTCCTATTCCTTCACTGCACTTGTGCTTTTTGGCTCCACCTTCCGCATCCAATCATGTCTAATAAGCTCGGCAGTCAGATCCTTCCTCTGGTCTTCGCCCTGCTCGTCTGCTCCGCTATCTGCTTCGTCTGCTACCACATCTACACCAGCGCCTCCAAGATGCGCGAGCACGCCTCGCAGCACATGGCGAAGCGGAGCGTTACGTTTAGCAAGGACGGCATGCGTGTGGGCGTGCGCCAGGTCGACAACGAGAGATATGTCGACGCGACGCAGAGCTGGGTTGTGAAGGCGTGGAACCTGGCCGGCGGGTCGACTGATGGGGCTGCGGATAAGAGGAAGTGAGGAAACATTTGATGACGTGGGTGGGGCGGATCTCGAGAGTGGCGGATGCGATGGAAACAGATGTTCGGCTTGTACGATACGATGCCACGCGATTACAACGATGGTGTGGACCTGGACCTGGACGTTTTATAATTTCGTAATGGCTAAGCTTTAATCAGCAAACAAGTCACGAACCAATCTTCGATGGACATATTCATGGCAGAGGAACGGGTAGCTCAGGCTTTGGCGATATCTGTTTTACAACACGAAGGCCAAGTTTAGCATATATTTCGAATGCTATTCCGCAGTTGCGTTCAACTTGAATATAGTGCTGAAACGTACGGTTGGTTAGTAGGTGAAGGTAGACTGTCAGATCATCATAACGGCAAACTCTATTACTGCTTATGTATTGATGATGAGCTCGTCCGAACCGGATCAAAGCTCATAAATAAACCTATAGGCAAGATTGAAGAGAGCATGGTTGAGCTCTTGTGATGCAGACCTGGATTGCCTGTCCACAGTGATCTGACGTGAACTGAGTCGTCTGCACGCGTTCCCCTGTATACAACATGTACTGCATCGGTCTAATCAGTGTAAATATGCTTCATCGCCACCCTCCTGTAACTATATACCACAAAAACTCCTCAAAAATATAAACGTGCCCGCAACTCTGCAACGCTATATACAATCCTAGTGGCAAGCCACGATTCCATCTTCAAATCCACCTCTTCAACCCGCAATCGCCATGAAGCGCTCCATGTCCAAAGTATTACCCATATATACAACCCTCCCAATCGAAGCCAAGCCGATATTACTTCTCATCGCCGGATATCTCAAGAACAACACGATATCGAAGAATGTCTATTATGGTGCTGTAACGTACCCCCAAAACCTATCACCTCCCAATTTCTCTTATAATGCGAAAGCGGCCATAGCCACAGCACCCAGCATGCCCATCTCGACGCCGAAACCAAGCGACGCCTTGTCAGCCGCGGCATTGGCCGTCGAAGTCGCGCTCGCGGTGGCACTGGCGCTCACAGCCGACGCAAGGATGCTGGACGCCTTTGCTGTGTCCGTGGAGGAAGGGTTCTGGGTGGCCTTTGTGCAGATCTCGCCAGCTAACTTTTCCGTGTCTGCGTAACAAAGGTTGGTCAGCTGATGCCAAGTTCCAATTGGCTCGAGGATAGCACGCGCCGGCCAGGAAATGAGCGCGATGTGAGAATATAGATGACATAACTTACCAGATACATCATTGTCTTTGCAGTCCCCACCGAGCACCATGCACGTCCCCATGGCCTTGGTGAAGCTGTCCTGGTGCGACGTCTTGCACAGGCAGGTGAAGTCTTCCGAACCGCAGCCGACCGACTTCGCCGAGTTGGGAAGGCACGAGACGGCGCATGGTGGCAATTGCGCGACCAAGCTCGAGAGCGAGTCGTCCGAACTGGTCGAATTCGATGCCGCGCTCGCTAACGCGACGACAAAGGGCAGTGAGAGAATGGCGGTGATCTGCATTTTGGCGGATAGTGTGTGCTTGACGAGACGCGTAGATAGTGTATTGGGAGTGACTATAGATGAAGGGTCGTACTTCGATCAAGATACAAGTTGTCTTTGGTGTTGTGTTGGAGTGGTCTTGTTGGCTATGCGAGCGTTGCTGTTAAGTAC
This sequence comes from Iodosphaeria phyllophila, assembly GCA_025802455.2. Lineage (NCBI taxonomy): Eukaryota > Fungi > Ascomycota > Sordariomycetes > Amphisphaeriales > Iodosphaeriaceae > Iodosphaeria > Iodosphaeria phyllophila. The sequence goes on from JAOYMO020064840.1 coordinate 7,976, forward strand.
ATACGTATGCCAAGGCGAGCAGTCCCAGGTTGGGAGGTTGGTGTGCAGATCAATCCACCAGCAAAGCGAGGAGGGCCCTGACAGATTCTATCAATGCGATCGGCGTGTCAAAAGCGCAGCAGCATGCAACACTGGTCCAAGAAGGTGCAGTGAAAGTCAACAATGAATGAACGAAGGCAACCCGCAAATCCGTGATAAAACGCCGGAATGATGCTAACAACAAGCAAAGGTATGAAACACACAATGGAGACGCCGATGTCAGCATTGGTGCAGGGCAGTCTCGATTTAAGAACCACACCCAAAGGAAGGGGAAGGTACAATTTTTTTTCCTCCCAACAGGGCTGAACCTCCTAGTCGCGGAAATGCGGCAAAGCTCGATGGCTGTGCAAATGCCCCCCCCCCCCCCCCCCCCCCCCCCCCCCCCCCCCCCCCCCCCCGGGGATGCAATAACGTTGCGACGCAGCCGTGCAGGCTCCCGGAAGTCACAGCCACGATTTCCTCAGCTGCGACTTGGTGCCAATTTGCTGCCGGGCAAACGGCTGCGCAGGATTCGTTTGGTGCTGTTAATTGTGCCCTTCAGCTCCTGGAGCCAAGCTGCTGGGAAGGGGCTGTAATTTGGCGATGTCTTGGTCGAACTAGACCTATTTGGCGCTTACGGTACGGAAGACGGGGGTTGAGGCGGGTGTTTGACCTTCAGTGGCTACAGTAACATGACTATCCGATAGCTCGAAGGTCAAAATGGCATTGCAACGTCACCATCCATCTCGGAAGACTTCACGGACGTGCGAGCACGCCTCTATTCCTGCTCAGCTAGTGTCAAGTCGCAAGCTATGATCATCTTCAATTGACTGCGGTTGAAAACAAGGCGACAGACTTATCGGTCGTGATCGCTATCCCTCAGTGAGTGATGCGAGTGATGGTAAGTGCCAGTTGAGTGCTGGGGTTAGGGTTAGGGTTCAAAGAATGAGGGTTAGGGTAAGGAGCATCAGGGTTAGGGTAATCTCAGAAGTAGCAGACGTGCGTTGAGACAATGAACTCAAAGAATACCATTGTCTGACTTGAGGTAGCTGGCAAAGAACATAAGAAATGCTGGAGGTTTATGTTGCCTTGTTTACTTACCTAGGTGTTTATTGTTCCTACACACGGGGGGAACGCCCAAGGTTTCTAGGCATGGAGGCAGGAAGTGCCCCAACGGTACCTGACATGAAATGCGAGAAGATGAGGCCAGCTTTTCAAAAAGAAAATAATGATTGTTTGGGAAAGGTGGAAATGTTCGCTTTCCGCTTCCATGGTTGTGCAGCTTTGGTAAGTAGTGTCGCTGTTTGTAGTCCAGACGGCACAAAAAGGCCATGTTTGAAGAGGTCTCTCCATAATATGTGCATGCTAACACTAGCTAACCACCAGAGGAACTTGCTCACTCCATTTAGAATCAGCCGAGAACATTCAAGACTGCTTTTTCCTTGCCTCAGCAATTAGGCAAGCAGAATCCTCCAGTCTGTTTCTACAAAGGCACTGTTCTAGGAATTGTTCGGGGGATGCAATCCCGACGTTTCCTTTCTGGTTGTTGTTCTTGTTAGCTCGCTATCAAAATACAATGTCGCTATCCTCGGGAAACAATTTCTTTGTTCCCAATACGTGACTAGCCACTCGCTCTAAGTCACGACACTTTCCTACAATTACATGCTGTGGTTCTGTAGCGAACGAAGCGTGATGACTTGATCAATTTTGTTGTTCCATAGTGAGTTGTTTCTCTCGGTTATGGCCTTCGAGAGCGCAGATATGGATAAATACCGCAACATTTCTTGCCTTCTATAGACTTGACTTGACCATCGTTTTAACTAGTCACCTATCTACAACCTATCAGCGATCCGACGACCTTTTGCTTACAAGCTGGGAAACATCCGTGTAATCTTGTCAACCTCACCCTACCTGTCTTACCTCCTCTTGCACTCCCGTCTACAAAACCAACCCCAACAACAAGAGCAACAACCTCATCCACCAACATGTCTTCAACAGCATCATCAGCAACCTTACAGCAAGCCAGCCAAGACGACAGGAGCCTCCGCAAGATCAAAGTAGAGTGAGTCCCTAGAGCCAGAGTACTGGCTCCTGCTCAGTCCCGGCACGTCGGAGACGGGCACACACGATAGCAAAAACGACCTGGAGGGCGACTACGCGCTGTGTCGGGGGTTTGAAAATATTAGTCTCCAGGCGGAGAGCAGGAATGTGCTGAATGGAAAGCCGGCGCATTATCAGTCTTACCCCGAGTATTATCTGGCGCTGGAGAAGAAGCGGGGTGTTTGAGTGATGGGGCGGGTGGATGTTGTTGTATGTGCGAGGGTGGGGGTGGATGATTTATGAACGTTGTGACCTCCGAGTTGGGTAGTTAGATTGGTTCTTGTTGGGAGTTTATCTTAGATTCAAGAAATGATAATCATATGTGAGCGGTAAACATTTAGCCTTGGGGAGTTAAGACAACGTCAACTCTGTGATATCTGTAGCGCCTCTAAGCTTATAAATAGATTGTTTCAATGCTTCACCAGATAGATACCTTGAGTTTCAGATTTGCAGAACATCTTGCAGACTTGATATCATGTACATGAATACAATGCACCAATTGCTGTATGAGACATCGGAAATCTCGAAGATGTTACTACTATACGGTAGCATACTCTGGCTGGAGTGAACACCATAGTTCCCTTGACTGTGCACACTTCGATACCTGGCTCATCTTCATGCTGCTCGGATGGAGAATCCGTGATCAATTGCTCTACGGCTGGCTTCTCACAGCTATCCTCTGGGGGTAAACCTGATAGGACTTTGCCAAGCTCTGTCGCTTCTTCTATCGATAGATAGTGTTGATGTGTTGTCACACTCAAGCGTTCTGTCAATCACAAGAGCTTATTCATGATCATCATGAATGTACAAGCGGTAAGTCCTCAAGAGGTGAAAAATATCTCTCGTAGCCCAGGCGATTTCATCTCTTGCGAACACGCATGGGCACTATCCAAAACGATTAGCGCACGCTTCGAGAACGATCCCAAATAATTGGTGCCTCAACACAAGTAACAGGTCCAGGGGAGATGAACAGCCAAGTATGATGCGCAAACTTACTTCCGTCTTTTGGATGTCCAACCCCATTCGTCGACATATAAGCCCTTTGACCGTCTACCGTAGGTTTGGGACTGCCAGCGGGTCTAGCAAGACCTTGTCAGCATCTCTTCGCGGCGACACCGAGAAAATTACGGCACCTAGTATTGGGCAGTGGCCGCTTACCGCTGACGATCCCACTCGTCCCAGTCTTCAACCAGGTCAAACTGCCGACAGGCAAACGCCGCGGCTAGTTTGATCTCCGTCACAGCCAAGTCCTGTCCGACGCAGTTCCGAGGCCCAAGCTCAAAGCCGCGGAACCCGTTCTTGACGGGGCAAAGCGGATCGCCGGGCTCGGCCAGCCACCTCTCCGGCACGAACTCGTCGGCTCGTGGCCAATATCGGGGGTCGCGGTGCATCAAGAATATCCCGTTGCAGATCGCAAAGTCGGCGCCAGGCCAGGGGAACGACGCCCCTGGTATGTCGAAGGCAAAACCAGCAGAACCCAGCCTTGAGGTCTGCGCGACGGGGTACAGGCGCAAAGTCTCCTTGGTCACCGCCTGCGTGTATACGAGCGAGCTCAAGAGATGCGGCGACTCCCTTAGCACTTTGCTTGCTTCCTTGGGGTCCGGACCCAGCACTTCCTCGTGCTCCCTTCGCAGTTTAGCCATGCATTCCGGGTAGTCCTGCAGCAGCTTGAACATGAAAGAGATGCTCGTCGCAGTCGTGTCGTGACCCGCAAACAGGAAGACTTTCGTGTTGGCGAGGATATTCTCAACGGCGCGCTTGTCCAGCTCACCACCACCCGTTTTCTGTGTCACAGATTTGAGAGCCAGACCCAATATCGTTTTCTTCGCATCCGCCTGCCTGTGCGCTTCCACCGCGGGCCAAATGATGGAACGCATATTCTTGTTGTTTTTCCAGGTTTTGTAAATTGACCAAGGCTTCAGGAATACGGGCCAAGCTGATTGAACCGAGGTCATGGACGCTGACATGATGTCCAGGACTTCGACGAGACTGGATTTGAGCAGGCTCGGCTGCTCGCGCGTTTGCTCATGGAGCCGTATATTTCTACGTTCTTTTAAGAAACCGGCTTACAACAGAACTGCAAATCGGGAGTTGCTGGAGACTTACAGTGTAGCTCTCACGATCACGTCGAAGGTCAGGTTCATAGCGTAATTGAACATTCCGAAGATGGAACCGTACTGACCATCCGGCCCGGCCCGCGCTGCCAATCCTTCGACAAAGACTTCCATCTCTTCAACGAGGTCGGGAATCATGCTCATGATATTACGATGGCTGAACCCCGGGTTGAAAGCGGAGCGCCACTTTTTCCATTCCTCGCCATCGGAAGACACCATGTCCTTGCCGCCGGTCAGTGGCCGCATGTAGGAGCTCGACATGTACCCCTTGGGCTGGCTCTGCATCTGCGTGTGCTGCACCGCAGTCGGGATATCTGTTACCAGCGCGAGCGAGTGGTACAAAGGGTTCACAGGCCAGAGATCAAGATAGACGACGGGTGGCAGCGGCGACCCGTTTGCAGACTCATGGCTGGCGAGGTCAGGGAACAGTCGATCCGCATTGCGGTAGAGCCAGTGTTGGAAAGCCGAAATGTTGACATCGGGCGGGTTGTCTTTTGCGAAAGCGGCCGCGATACCCAGGTGGCCAAAGAGGAATGAGTGGGGTGCAATGGGCTGCAGAGGTCATGGTAAGCGAGCGTAACATATTTCCAGGATTGTTACCCCTTATTCGCTCGGGGTGATCAGTCCACCATTGGTGGACGTGACCCGGGTGGGTTTGGCTTACGATGCCTTGCGCCTTTAGTTTTCTGATTCCCATCCGGAGACAATACCCGCGATAGAAAAAGCGCGCAATGACGAATGCCGCCCAGCTGGCTGCGATATACAGCGCGAAAGAGAATCCATCGCGCGAGGCCAATTCCAGGACGGCATGTATACCCATCGTGACAACAGCAAGAACCTAGGTCTTCGAGTGCTCTGTTTGCCTCACATGAATTGGGTGGCCTAAGGAAACAGGATTAATTCACATCTACTAATAGCAGCAACAGGCATTTATTCTGGCGCACGAATTTTCAGAGCGGTGGACAGATAGGTGTTTGTGTCATCGCCGCCACTTGCCGGTTGTCACATACCTGTACCGGTAATCCTGACAAGCAGTTCCAACTGCGGGTTGTGCCTCTATGATAGCGATTTAAGGCACTCTCCGGCTGGGTCACTCCGCATAAAAGCCCAAGTAATGTTAGGGCACGTTCATGCAAATGATCATTAGCCAGAAAGTTTGTAAATTGGTAGAAGCAGATGAAGGCCAATTCGACTGAATCTGCAATAAAAGGCTCGCTCGCATCCTTGCGAGCGTGTGGCGAAGGTGACTACCTGGGGCCTATGTCTGGGGGCCAAACCACCGGACCGGAGCCACAGGGTCTCGCTGGAGTGGATTGGCCCGTAAGTTGCGCCGCATGCTTGAGTGGATATGGTTTGATCAATGGCGAGAACCTGTGCACTATAGGCAGGAAGTATCGCACCTCCAGAAGTCATTATTTCATTTACTGGCACATCTGTTTTTTCCCAGTTTTTGCGGTTGATATGAACAAATCGCTGCTGCATATATGCTTCAACACTTCCCGAAAAAAATACATCGGAATTTGGCGCCCTTATGAACAACCCCGGAGACCACCTGGAGACCCGGTCGACATCTATCCAAATAGTTCTCATGACGGTACGATGAGAATACAGGCGAGTGGGGCTCCCGAGCAACTCTCAGCATCCCAATCGTCAAATTCTCGACCCATCCAAATGGTCCACGAGACCATAAAAAAAGATCAGATAAAATGAAGCTCACCCCCCTCCAGAACCCCAGTCCCCGTAACCCATCCCTGTCCGTGAACGAAACGGTCCGAGCCGTCGGATAATGGCACATTCGACATTAATTGCTGATATGTGATTGGTGGTTGCGCTTACCGAGCATTCTAGGTGTCTCAACCTCTACAACACCAAGCTTACCCCTCAACTGTTGTTTAAAAATATTGTAAAGAGCCTCCATATCGTAACAAATGTGACCAAGCGGTACAGCGGGCTCAAGACAAAGGACACGCAAATTTGGCTGGCTCTGATCCCTGCCACCCGACTCAATTTTTGCAGGACTTTATACCAGTATCCTGTAGCTATCCAACAAATCCAGACGCGGAAAACTGCTGCAGCAACAAGAATATCGTTGAAATGAAGTGGCGGGGTGATCTGCCCGCTTGCCGTCGACCGGGGCCATGCCACAAGGCGAGAAGTCTAGATGTTCTGACTAATACCTGGCAGATAGAGCGTGGTGAGCGGTGCTCCTTAGACCGTCAGAATCAAGTGATGGACATGTCCTTGAAGAGAGACGTCAATCGTTCCGGATCCTTCTCTGCCTCCTGCGGAACTTGAAGTATTATGTCTGCGCTTGGTCTCGTGGACTTCTTCAGGGGCAAGTCTGCGGTAGGTCCACACAATGGCACTGGAACTGGAGCCTGCCGGACGGGAATATCATCCATTGGAGCCAAGCCGGACCTTTTTGCTCGTGTCCGGAGTGTCATGAATTGATGCTCCGTGGCTGTCACTTTCAGGTCCAAGAGAACTTGTTTAAAAAAGTGAATCGGGTCCCCATCAATAGGTTGACATTTACTATGGGTCTTTGAGCCATCCTGTCGTGCGTACTTGATGCTGTTGAGAATGATAATGAGCTGAACCACGCTGTATGGAAGTTTTGAGGGCGTAGCGGATGGCCACAGACCCTTCTTCAGAAACAAGGGCAGCATACTGCCGATAACAAGAGTGTCGCAGATTTTGAACTTGCTTTTGCAGTGATCTTCTCCAGGCATATTGGGTTTATAGTTACGGCACGAGGGACCGGCGTCGTCACTGAGCATTCGAGTGATGGCGTCCCAATATGGGACAAGAAGATAGCTGATTGCATGTTTTCGAGCAGCCAGGATTATGTCTGGAAAGTTTGGACACCGGTTAGTGGGATGTTCGTTGGCGGTGTTCTTTGGGTGATTCAATCCTCAACCGAGATCGATAAGGGGAGTTTTGGTGCAATTAGAGCTACAAATACAGCTGGACTTCAAGTCGCACGTCTGTCTTACACGCACGGATAGTTGATATGGCCGAGTAATGAAATCGGAGGTCATACCAATGAATCCAGGTGGCTCCATACTGGTTCTGAACAGAGAAGTCTCTCTTGTTTTGGATCCTGTCTCCTTTCGCCTTATTGTACAATGACAAGACAGGAGGTGTCCAACATCCTCGAACAATTCTCTGTCGCCGAGTACCCATGCAATCCACGCTATTTTTTCGAGGTCAGACATTGATCGTCCTAACAGGCCGTCGCGCAAACCACACAACCAAGTGGATACCCACGGCTGAAACGCATGTGTTGTGTCATATCTTTCTGCAGTGACGGCCAAGTCATACAGAAAAGACAATTCCAGGGGTTTGCTTAATGGATGAGCTGCCATGGCGAAGTTGGTATGCAGGATCGCAACGATAGTTTGAACAGCCCGGGGAGAAACATGGAGCAACTTTAAGACCCATTCTCCAGTGATTGGAGATGTATAAGCACCCTCTCGAAGCTGTGCACGAGTCTTCTCTTCATTCGATGCATCGGGGGAGGGATTGAATAATAGCTCCTTCCAGACTGGCGAGCCCCGTGCAAGCGTTCGAGAGCAGACGATGAACTCGGCACATTTTTCCCAACCAAGATATCCATGGTCAGCCTCCCCAACACGCAGAATCAGTTCGCCATCGCTGTCTATCTTGATCCTTGTCGCGTTGGTAGAACAATCTCTGGCTATATCCGCAAAGGTTTTGTAGAGCGGTGTGCCAGGACCGGATTGGTTAAAGAAAGCTTCATATGGCTGGATTGATGCCGTCGTGTCTCCAACGGATGGTGTCCCGGAACGGAATTGGTCGAGGGGAGATCCGTTCAACGGAGTTGATGGTTCTGGCTCTCCATCAAATGACATTGCCACGAGAGGATTGAGAACGAAGGTGTGATGAACATGGTGAGAAGCTGCCGCCAAGAAAGTGTGACTGATCCGGGGACACCAAGATAGCTATCTGTGGAAAAGACTCGGAAATAAATAAATTAGAGACAATGTCTTGCCGGTTGACGACCTGGAGCATAAGCCACAAAAGTCGGTCTTGAGTCGCCGGCGTGGCTCTGCAGTGCCGTTACCGGTATCCAATTGGGCGCTTTGGACATTTCGACTTCTCCAGGCGTCCAGGTAACAGCATTGGCAGCCACGACTAAGTGTCGCGCGAGCACTATTTCGAGTAATTTGAACCTGATCATGATTTTACTGGTCTCGTATGCGAGATAGTTATTGTAGTATGGAGATCATGGAGATCATCTGGGAGTTTGCGGGTTCTATGCGCCTAGACACCGTAATTGGACAATCTTCGCGGTATTCGCAAGGGTTTGCCCTGGGACCTCCTCAAAAACGTTGCCGACCATGCACTGCTGGCCGAGGGCGCTATGGATGCATGCAGTGCTTGGGTCTTCTACGGTATTATCCGTGATCACAAATACCTTCTCATCAGTATCCCAACATATAGTTAAGAGATGCCTTCTACTCTCTATTGAATGTGTCGTTTTGAATCGTAAAGAAAAAGCATAACTGTCTTTTGCAAAAAGCCAAAAGACTTTTGTGTAACATTCAGCGGGGTCCTGATTTTCCGTATTTGCATTCCCCACCTCCTCGATATCCTGTTCGAAACTAGAAAAGCCATGTATTCCCCGGAAACCGACGAAAAGGAGAACTATGGCCTGTTTCGAGACTGCCTGGCAACGGCTTTGATTGAAAGAGCGACACGCTCGCAGCCGAAACCTCGACGCCGGGCCAAGACGAACAAGAGGACGACTCGTCTCACAGTATCCCCTACAGCTGACGCAAGCGACAATACGAAAACGGAATCAGATAGCGAACCTCCAGCCGTCGAGGACGACCTAGCAGATTTCGTGGACTACATCGCCGCTGAGATCTATCCATCTTTACCTCAAGATCTCAAAACTGGAAACCATATCAGCCTCGCCACCTCCAATCCGTACGCCTCCCCGTTCACCAACGAGGCCGTCTCACAAATTCTCCTTCCACCTCTAGACCCTTCGCCTGCGAGCGACTCGCTGGCCACGTACGGTATCATCAACCCCAACACTAATATCCATGATTTCCTCGCTCCCATCCTCACCTCCTTCGCATCTATTCTTTCTACCCCACCCCCGCCTCCGATTAGCACCAAGGCGGCGGCCGAGGCTACCGGGTGTGAGCTATGCGGACGTGACTGGATCAACTTAACGTACCATCACCTGATCCCGCGATTTGTGCATGAGAAAGTAGTTCGAAGGGGATGGCATCGTCCTGAGGATTTGCAAAACGTTGCGTGGCTATGTGGCGCTTGCCATCGTTTTGTGCATCGCCTCGCAGACCACGAGGAGCTGGCGAAACGGTATTATACTGTTGAATTGTTATTAGAAGAGGAAGAGGTGAGGAAGTGGGTAGATTGGGCTGGGAGACTGAGGTGGAAGGGGAAATAGGGGAGGTTATTTGGGGAGGTGGGGGAGGGGGAAGGTACGACATTGAGCGGATGCGTATTTCTCGGAGTAAATGTTCCGCTAAATGGTCGTTTGTTTAAGCGTGACAGGCTCACAACGGGCGTTTCACAAGCTTCTGTCTTACAATTTAGGTAATTATGGAGAAGGAGTGGGCCGTTGCGCTTCTATGACATGACACAATGTCCGGATGACGTCATGAACCACCGACGTGCTTCACAGCGAGGAGACGTCACCATACTTCCCATCCACCCAATTTGTCCGTTCAAAAGCTGCCAGTCAAATTCTAGGCTTCTGGATTCGGAACCTCACACCACCTGGCAACTTCATCACTGAACTAATCCAATACGCAATTCACCCGTCCATCATCTCCCGATTCAATTCTCCTCGTAGAGTCTCGAGTCTAACAGGGCCTTGCTCGTCAATTATGTACGAATTCATGCCTTCACATCTGAGACCTACTATCCAGAGCAAGCTAATTCCGCTTCAGTTACAGTAATAATACCGTTTCAACCTTCAAAATGTCGTTCGCCACTGGAGCTGCCACTCGCCGCATGGCCGTCCTCGCAACCTCGAGCCGTAACATCACTTCTGCTGCCCTGCGTCAACAACATGCCTCATTCACCACACGCACCGCGGTTTACAAGTCGGCAACGGACACGGTGAAGGATACCGTCAAGGATGCAGCTCAGGCTGTGAACCGCAAGGTATCCGATACGCTAGTAGGCGGGATTGATGTCGGAAGTGAGTCTATCTGTACTCCCCATTTCAAATATTCCATCTTTGAAAAGATTGAATTTGCCAAAGTATAATCGAACGCATCCATAGCCATGTGCGATCCCGCGTGTGCAATGGAGTATCCAGAGGGCAGCAGCTAATTTAAGCATTAAATAGCCAACGCAGCCGAGAAAATCACCAACAAGGACTTGACTGGCAAGGCAAAAGGCACCGCGGAGGAGCTTAAAGGCGAAGCCATGGGCAAAGCGAAGGAGATGAAGGGCGAAGCCAAGGGTACTGCAAAGGAAGCTGCGGGTAAGGTCAATGAGACTATGGATTCCCTGTAGTCGAACTTGGCCATCGGTCATGTTACTTTGATGCGAAGACTCATGAGGAAAAGGCTTGAAGTTTGTACGAATAGTTGGACGGAATGGAAGTGATTCAAAATCAATTGGAAGCATGGCACGAGGATACGTACTCCACAACGCCGGAAACTGGCAGTTTGTAGAATGGTGGAGGTAGAGGTGCCCGAATGGAACTCAGCATGCTGCCATTGCAATACGCGATCTGATCTTAGTTCCGTTGGCGGCAAGTGAGCATAATTACCCGTCTGTGAACCGACCACCCGATGGGCCAGGATTTTACATCAAGATGCCCACTCTTGAAAGCTATTACCTTAACAACGGGATAAATTTCTAGAGAAACCCGAAGAAGCCAAATCGAAAAGATTTGCAACCAGGTTCCGATTATCTACTCATCCTTACTCGATGCGCGCGGTTCGCATCAAAAATGACACGGCGCTCCGGTAGACTCATTGATCGACGATAACCAAACCGCCCAATGCCATTGCCTGGCCGCCCGTATCACCAACACCACCACCCAAGATCATAACCTGTATTAATCAAGAGAAATGCCAATCGTGGGTTTCGAAGCTGTTTTATGAACGAATAGGCCTATGTTCATCTCACCTGTTACTGGACTTGTGACCATGCTTATCAGGCATGTGTGGCGTGGTCTACGTCCGTTGAGCTAGTAGCGCTAATACGTGTCAAAAGCTGCGCTTTCTACATCGCCCTATGTATTGCTACTTCATAGCTTGCAACATGATTTCAGGCTGCTCGAGTTGGTAAACCACGAGATAAACTTAGAAATTAGTATTCAGTGCACCGGAACCTTTCTACTAATTCCGTAGAGGTTGCTGGTGGCTTGATAAAGAGGGCGCATTTTGGTGTAAATCCCTGATCTATTAAGTGGTCGATCCACAAGCGGGTACGTTAACCTCTCAGTAACTATCTCCGATGAATGTAAATTGATCAAGTTACTGAAACCCCACGCTGATTATCACGGCCCTCTACGGAAAGTCTGACATCCGTATTACGGTTGTTGAAGAATCGTGGATCCATGTCCGTAATCCCGGTGTTTAATTCTGTGCCACACTTTTACAGGAAGAGTCCCGGCCCGTGTATTTACACATGGTAGAAAGGAATCGATGGGTATTGGCGTGTGGGTTTGTTCCGTTGCTGACGTCGAGGGATGAATAAATTCTTCCATCGTGCTGACATCGACATCGTCGGCCGCAAACATGTCCGATTTAAACATTTCCTCTGCAACAAACGCGTTCGAATCGAACCGCGAAAGAATGGAGCAGAACGACGGGTGCTTCAATCCCACTCGAGCCATCTCCTCACTCATTCTTTACGCAGGTCTTTTCAGCTATGCGGTCCTCAATATCTCACCCAAATCGCATGCTCGACTTGGCGTAGTCGCGGTACTCGCCCCATTAACATATGCTTTCACAACCAGTACCGGAATTGACAACTATGCCATCGACGCCACTGTCTGGATATTTACATGGGGCATACTCGGGAACGTGTTTGCTCTTTTGATAGTGTCCAAGATCACTCGTGCCGATCTGGAAGAGGGTCTTAGCCATAAGCCCGCATCCTCCCTCCGTCTAGTCAAACGCGCACTCAGTCTTCTCTACTCCCCGCGTTGTATTGGAGAAAAATGGCAGATATCCAAGGTCCCGTTCATGTCACCATCGTCTTGTCGAACCGTGCCTTTCTTGTTGCGGTCTCTCCTTATCTTCGCCGGCTGTGCTACACTCTTCGACCTCGCAACTGAAGCCTCGCCGCCAATAGACCCCACCATATTTGAGGCCGATCACCAGAAGCTATTCTTTCGACAAAAAAATATCACGATCGAGGAACTTGCTCTCAGGATAGCTACTACTTTCGGGTACGGTTTGACTAGCATCCTGATTTCGACCGGAATTTACAATCTTTATTCGGTTCTGTCCGTCGCGTCCGGCCTCTCTAGCCCGGCTGAGTGTCCGCCGATATTTGGCTCCTCGGGCGAGGTGCGCTCGATTTCCGGCTTTTGGGGGTATGCATTTTGTTCAGTCGATAATTTCTTGCCTGCTGCATGTTCTTATGTCCCCATCCGGGTATCGCACTGTAAATACCAGCACTTTGAATTCCAGACCCATTACTTTGACCTTCCATGAGATTAGCTTCTTTTCATTTCTTGAGGCACGTCTGACTTCTTGGTTTACGTAGAACATTCTGGCACCAAACGTATCGCAAAGGTTTCACGGGCGTTGGCGACTATGTGACAAGACATCTTCTTTGTCTCCCGCGAACCTCCTCAATATCACGATGCGCCCGCGTCCTCATTGCCTTCACCCTTAGCGGGTTGATGCATTCTGCCGCCGATTATTACGCCATGCACATACCACTTGATGAAGTGGGTTCATTACGCTTTTTCGTCATGCAAGGTCTTGGAGTTATTTTCGAGTCGGTTGTTCGCAGCATCTACTGTCTAGTTTGGCCGGATGCGCCGCGATGGGTTGGCACCGTGGTAGGACGTGTGTGGTTGGTATTTTGGTTCGTGTGGACTGCTCCTGATTTCTACGCAAGTGCTCTCAAGAGAGCCAGACCCGGCCAGGACACATTGACTTTTGGCATACCGACTCGGGTGATACGGGCTGTGACTGGTTTCGATCTCAGGCATCGCGGTTAGTTCTGACCGTGTTGGGTCGGAAGCGGGGTGACGGCTAAAGGAGGAAGCCTTCAGATATTGCATGATACGATGTTCTTGTTCAGCAGTCCAATGTATCTCCTATTTATGCAACAACTGGTGGCTGTCCAAATTCCATTCCGGTTCAGTCCCGCTGCCGGTCCGACGTGATTCGGGTAATTTAGCTCGGTAGTATTGTTAAGGAGCTGGGCAATTTGGTCTGAGTAGAGCGTTGTGGGCGTTCCTTCCTACAGAGAATTATGTAGAGGTCCTTTTAGACAATTCCACTTGATGTGCGGGGTAATTACCATCCGCGGGTGTGGATGGGCGGCGTCTAAACTTTGAGAAGGCGATGTGCCAGTGAGAAGTCCCCACCCGCACCGATAATACGCAAGCAAAGCTTCAACTGCGAACGAAACACACTCTCCATCCATACTGTAAGGCCATCATCATGCAGATCACCAATTCATGGCGAATGAGTCCCCTTCGTACGGCAGCAGTAGGTACGGTAACAGATATAGGCCAAGACACCTGGGTGGGATTCTTTGATGAGTCTGTGTGTGTGTGCGCCCCAGTGCGGACTCCGTGGAGTGGAGCAGATGATCACTTTCAGCCTTGTGCCCAGCCACCCCCAACATCAGTGGGCATCAATCCCCGAAATTCAGTTGGAGGACGAGTGTGTCGTAGATTGGGCAATTTCTGCAACAATTGCACTTCTGGATGAATCATTTTAGACACCCTTCAAAAAAAAATATCATAGGACGGTTCTGTCAGTCAAGATGGAACTGAGAGAGCCGTGTCTGCACGAACTTGTGTATCGCTCTTGAACGCCAGGTCTCTAAATTCGTATCTCGCCGGTCGCTGAGATCATCAGCGGAATCAGTTGTTCTATTTTGGCACGGTAAGTAACTCAAAACATTCATGCCAAAAGGATCATGTGTCTGACATGACGTCGCTTCTTTAGCGTCACGCGGATATTAAAGGTCCAGTCTGGGGATTTGATAAGCCGGAAGTGGTTTGTCTCTAATAGCCCCCCCTTGAATTCCTAAGTACAAACTCCAGACGGGACGGTGTATCCTGATATACTCGAGGTGTCTGAAAGCTACATAGTGCGATCTCACCTTGCTTTCTTCTTGGAGCTCATTCAGCGTACACAATAAACACAAACAGCATGCCCACAGCCGGGGCAAGCGGTCAAGCCGCCGCCATAAAAGATGTTCACAATAACGGCAAAAAGAGCGAGGAAAACAACACGGAGTTCTTCGGCTCGCAAATCGGCAGCCAATCCGTGATCAACTACAGCTACACGGACTCTCCCTGGCGACTGCTGCTCTACGACTTCAAGTATTTCTTCGTCTTCTGGTACGCGCTGCCGTGGATTGTGTGGCCGGTGAAACCATGCGACAGTGGGTCTTTCGACGAGCTTGCCTTCACGCGGCCGAACATGTTCTGCCTCTTCATGCACGGCATTTTGATCATCTATCAGCTGGCCTTCTTTCTGTTGATCTTACCGGCCATGTTCTTCCTGCCTGTATGGATTGTGATCATCGGCTTGGTGGCGTTCTTTCTTGTGAACTGGGCGCTGGTTTACATTTTGAATGGGACGAAGAGTATCTATGAGAGCGATCCAAAGTATGCTGTGAAGACGGAGGCGAATATGCGTGAGAAATGGGTTTTCATCAATGGGGTTGCAGTTGGGTGAGCTTTTGTGGTTGTTTGGTTCCTATCACATGACCTTTTCCGCTTTCGAAGTTGGTGCAAATTTGCTGACGGATGCTGGCAGGGAGGCGTGGATGATGAGTAACATCAACCGACTGGCCCTAACATTCAAGCGTCCCATAACAGGAATACACAACAAAACAACGGTAATAAAACTTAATTCTATCGCCCGAGACAACCCCTAACCCAAATTTCCTGCATAACGTGCTAAGATCATAGTAGGGCATCATCTTTGACGTGTTCGAGTGCCTCATCCAGCGAAACTTTAGCTACGCTACGCCGGACGTGAGGGATGCTTACAAGGTCGTCAAGCAACACCTGTATGATCCCAGCATCAGCAAGATTGTGTTGATCGCACACAGTCAAGGAGGCATAGAAGCAAGTCTCGTCATCGACTGGCTCCTCCAAGAGCTACCACAGGACCTTATGTCCAAGCTAGAGTGCTATACGTTCGGAAACGCTGCGAATCATTTTAATTCACCCATGAAACATGTGCCGGGGTCGGAATCGTCTTTCTCCTCGCTGCACGGTAAAAAAAAGGACACATCGGACCACGCAGCGGAGGAGCATACATACATTCCCGTGGCAGATTCCCCTGTGGAGATGCGGACTGATACAGTGCAGTCGATGACGAGAAACGAGAAACGACCAGGCTCCAGTTCCGAGCAAGACAAAGGATCGCCAAAGAAGCGTTCAAAAGCCAATGGACCAGAACGCACCAGCACGAACCTTAGCAGCCAGAAAACCCACTCCATCTCCGTCTCCAACCGCAAGATTGCCCACATCGAGCACTACGCCCATACCACGGACTTCGTGGCCCTATGGGGCGTTCTCCATTTTGCAACTAACCGGGGTGCCTCACCACTGATCCCGCGCTTCATCGGCCAGGTCTTCTCCCGCACCTCAACGCGCGGCGGCCACCAGTTCTGCCAACATTACTTAGACGGGATGTTCCCACTTTCCAAAAACAAAAGCGGAGAATTCACGAGTTGTGCGGATACGAACGATTTTATGGAGAGCATCGTGGTCAGAGGCAAGGAGGGATGCGAATATCAAGACAAGCGCGAGGCGGAGTTGAACAGTTGGGAGATGATGGAGTTGCATGGGTACGAGAGGGAAGGGGAGTATGCAGTGGCGGTTGTGCATGGGAGCTTTCATGAGGCGGACCGTGTAGGCAGGGCAAGGGCCGGGAAGATAGGGGATGGGAATATCAGGGTTAAGGACTTGAGCCGCCTGTGGCTTTATCGTAACGGACGCAGCCCGCAGGATCTACCTGTGGGGTTGCTGCGTGATGGTGGTGGGGTTATTAGAGCTGGAACGCTGTGATAGAGGGGTGGCGGACTAGAAGTGAGGCCACGGGTTTGGTAAATGGGGTCTGGGATTCAGCTGCGATAGAATATATAGATTCATCAAGGTATGTCCCTTCGAGATGGCTCGTGTCATATATACATCCAAAAAAAAAAATGACCCGTTCTCGAATAATGAGTGAGCGAAGACTGTCCCATGGTTGCGCCCTCACGAAAGAGATGAAGTTTACCGTTCGGCTACCGGCACTACACTAGTTTAGTAGCTTAGTAGCTGAGAACATACATCATGGTCAGGATAGACGGTCTTGGGTTCAATTGGCGATTGATCGGTGAAGGGAAGCCGGCGGCAGAACGGTAAGGCTCTGGCTGTTTCCTATTTGGGGAATTTCATTCACACCTCAAGTTATGTGATTCCGACTTCATGCTTAGAGCTCTAGAAGGGTAGCAACCTACGTTCCTATTTCATTTTTTTAATATTGGCGACCAAAACCCCCCATCTAAGATCCAATCGACGTGACCTTCCCCCACCCATACCAGAAAGCGCTGCCTATTCAAGTGACTTGCCTGTCCCTGAGTGGAATGGAGTGGACGGTGGAGCGACTTGACCGGATGCAGGCTAAGCTATTGGCGGAAACAGTCTTCGCTTAGGCATCCGTCTACCCAGCGCAATGGCGGAGTCTATTGAAACGCGAAGCTCCAGTGGATCAGTCCAATCCCTCCTTCAGACCAAACATCGTCTTTTGCCAGTTGAAGTCCCGAACGTCCGTCATATCCAATGTGATGAGCGGAGGATTCTGCTGATGATCCCAAGCGATATCGAACGTCATCTCACCCATGCGGACGAGCAGCAAGCGCGGGAACATTTTGGCATATTCCATAGCTTACTCGCGCATGTGCTTCATATGCTGCTCCCAAACTTCGGGTAGAGCCCGCATTCAAGAGTACGTATCGAACCGAATTAGTGAAGCTACGCCATTCTCTATTATCTCATATTCGTAGGTGTCACCAGTAAGGGCTAAGCGTCTAAGCCCAGCGCTCAAATTGGGTCGAAGACAACCGCGGAGAGCGGCGTGATCCACGAACCAATCGCAGACCCAGACGTTGATTTCCTCTGGAGACTTGCAGTGTAGATGAAGATCCGTCAAGGTGGACATGGCCGATAACGTTTCGAGGGATCTCTCAGAGATTTCGGCAGCTATCCAGCCCATGAAAAGCTTCTTGAGCTCCGGACAGCAGCGGTATAGCAGCTTCAGGCTATGGTCGGCATACTCTGGTTTGATGCGGGAATACCAGCCAACCGCGGTCAACTGGGGGTTAGTATACAGGGAGCGACGCAGCGATTGACAGTCTATCTTGCCGTCATGAGACGGGTTGAAAATGATGGTCTCCGGAGATCGGATGGGATCTGCACTCGCCAAGATCTCTCGAGCTTGTGCACTGTCGAAGTCAATAATGAGGGAGTTGAGGAAAATGCTCGTCAGAAGGAGACTCCTGATAGCGGAGTCATCAAATGAACCGGACCTACTCCATTTCAGATCGAGGTGACGCAGTTGAGGGAATTCGAGGCTGAACGAAACAGGGAGCGCGACCTTATTCTCTCCGGGGTTACCGGGCATTCTATGGTAGTTATAATTTCAAGTGTTGCAAGGTGGGTGCGCACATGCGCGCAGGATATTAGTGAAGTGTTGTGACGCATCCAGTGTATTGGAAGTCCAAACCCAAGTCAAGGATCAGGGTATGGAGCGGCCACTGACCATCTGAGAAAGGGATGCAATCGCTCATGTGAAAATTTTCTATGTGCAACTGCCGGACAGGAGATTGCACTAGGATATTGAAGATGGACTGGTTCCAGTCCTCACCAATAAGATGCAGAGTGTACAGATGTGGCAAAAAGGCCAAGATATGTTGTCTAAAAGGACGGAGTCGGTTGTACTGCTCCGTCAGCTGCCTCCGCGCCTGGCGCCGTTGAGCAGTATTCTCTTCGTCGTTGTCGGATGAATCTTCGCTATCGTTGGCGTGAGAGATGTTCTGCACCTTTTTATCAAGTTCACCTAACATCTCCCAGTACCCACTAGAGCTCGTAGTAATGTGACTTATGCACGCACCCAAAGATGGAGATGATGTGAGGCCTCGGTATGGTTGGATCGATTCCGTGGCGAGGAATCTCAGGATATCGATCGATCTAGGACTTCCATCTAGCTCGACTTTTCGGAACTGCCATGACCGTGCGACTTGCCGGCAGTCAGAATTGACCCAGGCAAGCGTCCCAATGTCTTGGGGACTGTCGCCGAGATAGCCAAAGATCTCATCCAGGAGTTCAGAAGGCAACTTGAGAAGCAAGAAGTTGCAAGTTTCGGTTGCGCATACCTCTGTACTTGTGGATTCCCGAACCCCTCATATTGCGGTATTCACCGCACACAGATATCACGGTCTAGAATAGCCAGAGAGTCCCCTTTTCTTCAGTTTAGAATGCACGTCTGATCTACTCTTCGGACCTCCATGAACAGAACATGATTTATCCGCAGAATAACTCCCAGTGCGATCTTTGCCAATAACGAGCCACCTATCCCGGAGTATGTTAGCAAGTCATTATGCGATTACGGTGTCATGGGTTTTGGGTAAACCGTGCCAAGCAACCCTTTATCATGCCGATTTAGGCTTGCAACTTAAGCTTGACATTCTTGTTTCCCGCGAATAGGTGCTGGGACGTCCACCCCTAGACCATTGAAATTCAGTATCGCTCCTCAAAGTGGCGCGTATTGGTATTTGTAGGTGGATGGGAAAATCGTGTCTGGAGTTAGGGTTTGGGTAAGAGTTATTCCAATGCGGCGCGGTATCCATTGTGTGGCGCGCAGCCCTGCTCAGAACCTGTGCACAGACCTCTACCTCATTGAATCTGCACATGCCAGCTTCTGCGCCAACCAGATGACGTACGTAGGCAGCAGCTTCGTCAGTCGCAACCTTCTTAACCGCGTCGCATCACGAGTTCCATACAATACTCATTGGTGTTGTGAAACCCCTCCAGCTTGTACCGAAAATGCGTTTTGTCGTCTAGTATTACATCACTATCAGGTGTATATTGTGCTCTTGACGTGGTCGCTTTGCTGTCAAAGGCTGGTTCAACGACGATCCATACCCTACTGACCGGATTCAGCTTTCCAAACCCTCACCAATTTGAACATCCGCGATTCCTTCCCTACAGACCAGCACCCACTGGCGTTCCTCTCTTCTGGCGGGTGGAGCAGAGCCAGTAACTTCGGATTGGACATCATGTCGTCCTCCACGATGCCGCCAGGAAGTATCGTGCACCCAGCTCTTCGACCGTTTCAACGACCAATGAATTACGTTTCCCGGGCACTGAAAGCAGCCTCGTTTCCTTTAAGGGGCATCTACTACTTCTTGCGGCGCCCGCCATACTACCCGCTGTTTCTGAGTCGCCTGTTGCCACTCTCTCTAATTTCGTTACTGGTGTATATGCTTCTTTTCACCTTTGCATTCCTGCCGCAATATGCCTTTTTAGCCATCTTTCACGGCTGGGGTGCATGGGTCAATGCCTTGGTTTTGACGCTGGGCGAGGGACTGGTCATCATCCAAGCCCTATTTGAAGGGTTCTTCGTGGATGAATGTCGCGTGGATGTATTCGACGCAACACTGATCGATTACGGTCTCGTGGACCTAATCGGACCCCACCGGATCCTGTTCCCCGACGCACCCAACTCCGTCAAAATGCTCGGCAAACCAACCACACCCGCCGTGTACCAGCCCTGGAGCCTGATCCAAATCATCGAGCTCGTTTTCTGTCTGCCGCTGAACCTGATCCCGTACGTGGGCACGCCCGCCTTCATTCTCATCACGGGCGCACGCCTCGGCACCTTCGCGCATTATCGATGGTATAAGCTGCGCGGCCTCGATAAGCGCGAGATCAAGCGCGAGATCCGCGACCGCCAGTGGGATTATACGTGGTTCGGGGCCGTCGCTATGGTGTTGCAACTCGTGCCTATCTTGTCGTTTTTCTTCCTGCTTACGTCGACGACGGGCGCCGCGTTATGGGTTGTGAGGTTGGAGGAGAGGAGACCGGCGGCTGCGGTTGTCAGGACGCAGGAGCAGGCGGCGCCCTTGGAGGAGGAGGATCATCCGGATTCGCCGCCGCCTCCGTATACGGATACTGTTGTGTAGACTTCCTTTTTTTCCCCATGGCGAGCGTGTTATGTTGTTCAAGAAGAAATGAGAATAGACTATCACAGATGTGGTCAATTCAGTTCATCTTCCCGCCACTTCTGGAATGGGTTGGAGGAAAGTAAACGACGACAGCAACCAAGATTGGTCATGAAGACTCCCGCGGTTCTATCCATCGAGATCTGATACTGGGTTCATCATGCAATCCGATGAACAGTGAGGGATCCCTGTACACTACGATGCATACACCCGTACCGGGACTATCGTTGCTCCTCATGCGGTCTGTCTGATATACATGCATGCTCTGGCAGGCATCGTCTTTCATCTTGAGATATAAGCAGTCACGTGTCTACGCAGTATACACGAGCTCTTTGACAGTCATTGAGCTTGTCTATATGGGAAAATTTCGTGGATGACGATATTGACGATGATTCGACTAAGAGTTACAGCCGAAAGGGCATTCGAAAAGCTTACGATGTACCCCATGTCCCACCATTCTTACATGCAGGCGAATACGTTACAAGAATCCTGCGTTCGCAATAGTCTGATACCGGCCTCAAAATGGCTGGAGTTCAACTTGAGAGAGATCTCTGTATCTGGGCAATGGGCAGGTTGTTCAGCCAACAGGACATCAATGAACTGCCAGCATAAATGCAGGCTCCATCCGTGTAACCTCAACTTGGGGTAAATTATAATAAATTACGTGAGGTCGGCCACACCCAACCAGGTCCCTGTAAATACGGGTGAATCGAACAACCCACGCTGTATTGGAAGCAGCGGCCTTGAGAGTTGGGAGATACCGGTACTGTACATGGTGTGGCTATCACGTCCTGTGCTAACGGAATGGAGCTATTTTGATACGACTGAGAAACCAGTACACTTGTCTTCTTGGAAAGCGGCCTTGCCCTCCTTATCTAAGTAGGATAGTAAACATCTTGTTAAAGGCCCTTGTTGCATGGATCGTGCCTTCCCCAAGGACATTGGAGCTCTCATGAGGTCACTGGCTGGTTGGTCAAGTCGACGGTACATCACCTGGTTGCCAAGTACACATCGCACATTCTCAATGACTGAAAGGGGCGCCTTTCCGCAAAAAAAAGAAACAAAGGCATGGCCTGTCCTATGAGTTTACGTTATGTAAGTGGTCGCCCCGGAATCATGTTCACGACAAACTCTATCATTAGCTGTGTTTCGCGGTGTTACATGGCGATTGGTGTAGAATCCCTTGGAACTTCGCTACTGCTCAACACGAGATTCTCTTCCCTAATATCACGGATCTGTTGACTTTCTTTCTGGAGAATCCTTCGGTGTTTCAACTGCTGAGGCAGGAACTCTCTTGTGGTAACCAAAGGTAGTTCTCACCATGACGTTAGGATAGGGGGAGGGAGCGCTCCTGCCTTGAGAAATCCTAGTCCGCGCCTTCCTCTATTCGAAAGGGTTGATGTCTAGAAGATCTGATGTGTTTCAAAAAACGGGAAATGATTTTTTTCACTCTTGCCTCGTACACCACATTCCCAGACGCTCGTTTTTTACCCCTCCGCTCATTGCTGTATCCATTTCCCTTTTCTCTACTTCTCCAACGAAACCCAAGAAAACTGTTCATACGCTCGCTGTCAGAAAAGTCTTATCATTTGCTCGCGGCTGTACGCCATGATACCCAAGGCGGCCTTTGGCCTCTCTTTGGCCGTAGTCTCGTCCAAGGTCTCGTTGGTGGTGGCTCAAGGCTACACGGCTCAGGGTGCTGGCATCACTCCCATTACTGTTCTCCCTGACGGCGAGACTTGTCCTGCTCCTACGGCTACTGTCTTTGTAACGGTCCCGCCTACGGGTCCGCTTCCCACCATCACCGTTACCGCTGCGCCGGGTGGGGTTGGTAGTGGTTCAAATGGCAATGGAAACGGCCCCAATGGCAATGACCCTGATAGCGGCAGTCCTAATGGCAACGGTTCTGGTCAAGAGCCTGATTCTGGCTCTGGTTCACCATCTGGTCCTTACCCGTACAGCGGCTATCCCAACGGACAAGAGCCTAGCCCACAATCTACAAGTAACCCCCCTTACAGCGAAGACCCCAATGCACAGCAGCCTGGTTACGTGTCAAGCACTTACCCGTACTCTGGGTATCCGTCGCCAGTGTCAACTGCTCTCCCGTCTCTGACCATCACGATTCCTTGCTATTCGTCCAGTTCTTCTGTCCTGGCTACGGAGGTATCGGCTAGTCCTTTTGAAATCACCCCGTTCACGACGGAATTCGTGACCACAATTCTTCCGCCGCTTTCTGGTGAAAATTCGGGTGATCCGGTTACGTATACCATCATAACGCCTGTTCCTACTGCTTCGTACAGTGATCCGTACGCCACTGGTTCGTATACTGGTCCCTATGCTAGTGTTCCGTACACTGGTCCGTACTCGACTGGTCCGTATGCCACGGGTCCCTATTATACCTCGGGCAGTCCTTATGATCCTGGTCAAATGACGTCTCCCGTGGGTTATGGTAATGGAAACGGCGGTCTTCCAGCCACGACTCCGGGATTTGGCGGTCCCGGTGGCGCTGGCGGTGCTAGCGGTTCTGGCAGTCCTAGTACCAATGTACCTGGCATTCCTGGTAGCAACTCGGGCCCTGGTGGTGCAGGTGGTTCCAGTCCAAGCGATTCGGGCGTCCCAGGGATTCCTGGTGATGTTCCAGGTACTGGTGGCTTGGGTAATCCAGGACCTATGGTTCCTTCTACCAGTTATCCAGGTGCTGGGGGTGCCTTTCCTGGCGCTGCTACTGCGACGGGTCCTGGAGCCTATGGCGGCGGCAATGGTAACGGTAACGGTAACCCTATTGAACAGACTGCATCTCCGGATACATGGACGACTTTGTACTCGACCATTCCTGGTACCATCACAGTTACCATGGGTGGACCTGAGCCTTTCAGCTCAACCGGTGGTTCTCCTAACAATGGTCCAGGAAATGCAGGAACAGTACCAGTGATCACGATTACTGCTCCATGGCCGTCGACATCGTCGTTCTCGACTGAAACCAGTCCAGAATTCTCTCAATCTGTAATTACTGTAACACCCATCCCGGCCACTCAAGGGGGTTCGACTGTCAGTCTGGAACCAACAACGATCACCATGCCAACTCCCAGTCCCGAGTCAAGCACAGTTGAGGCTACGAGCGGTGCTGCCACTCCTAGTTTCCCTACCATGAGTCCCCCTTTCACTAACACAACGAGCACCGCCGCCGGCCCTCCTTTGAGCATTTCGGCCAACTTGACCAGCTCTGCAGTGGAAGCTACCTCGGGGGCTATGACGCCTGGCTCCCCCGCTCCAATAAGTTCATCCATGGTGCCCTCGATGAGTGTTCGTGCCAACACTACCAGCACTTTTGTGCCGCCTCCTCCGGGAACCGCATCAGTCACTCCACCATTCGCCAACACTACATCTTCCATGCCCATATCTACCGCGCCAGCCAATTCATCATCTGAAACACCACCCTCGGCGGGTACCGGTTCACCTCTCCCCAATCGTCCGTTCTTGTCTTTGGACGTGACTCCTGCTGCCACACCAACGGGGCACAACGGCTACAAGTTTTTCACAGGGAGCAAGGTCAATGTGAGAAGAAGCTGCGGTGGAGTTTCGGATGTGGGAAATCTGTCCATCAATCTCGAGGACACAATGGACATGGAGGGTTTCCATCCTATTGCCAACCCGCATCATCGGCTCTGGTTTTCCACTGGCTTCGAGGCAATCCGTAGCTCCAAAACGCCATTCATTCCTGCGTCTGGTGATCGCATGTTGGCCTTTGATCCCGCTAACTCGTTGATGGACGCCGCTCAAATCAGTGTCGGGCCCTTGCAAAAAATGGGTTGCTTCCAGTTCGACTTGTTTGCCTTTGATGTAGGCTGCGCAGCTCCAGCGAAGGAATGTACTTTTACCTTCAGTGCGCAACACCTCCAAGATCAAAATCAACACGGCCTGAATAAGACTGTCCAGGCCCCCAACGGATACGGCTCGAACCGTACCGTTGCCATGACCTCTCAGCATGGTTTGAATAAGACTGCGCAGGCTCCGCATTATCATGGCTTGAACAAGACGGTTCAAGTGCCCTCGTGCAAAGCCCACCAGGGCTGTCGACTGACTCACATTGCGCTCGAAGAATTTAAAGATATCACAGCCCTCGATATTTCTGTCACTGCTGGTGGAGAGGCTGTCATGTGGTGGGGCGACGACTTGGCTTTAGGATGGTCCCATGGTTCTTGCGAGATGGCTCGCTGCCGGTCCAAGGTCCGCGACTCAATCTGAAGAGGGATCTTATTAGAGGTGTCTAATGCTTTCGGGAGGGTAACGGGAACGGGAAGAGAAATGGTGTGGTTAAAACTATGTCAATTTGCTTGTCTGACTTTGGACCGAATTTGGAACATGTATGGCTGAAAGAAAGGGGGTCGCTTCGTAATAATGGTTCGGGTGTGCTGGGAAACTAAAGTGTAGCTACATATCTGTCACCATGATTGGCTCATCTAATCTAATAATAGCATTACTTATGGCCTGTCATGGCCTCATTACTTTTCATGGAGATTACTACAGTATCGCTTCCTTTACTGAGCCCTTTTTTAAGGCTCGTTTCCCGTAGAAATTGCCATGGGGATCGAATGTCTGTTAGGGGCTAAGGCATAGAAGCTCCGATTTGAACCCTGATTCCAGTCTTGGTAGTAGTATGCTCCGTGATTGCATTGTTTTGGCCATCATTGCTAATATTTTTGTCGCTGCGCCATTGCTATGCCTGATTTGGACCGCCCCCATACACGGTACCTGAACGCAACAAAATTGAATTCTTAGAAGCCGAGAACTTCCGTCAGTGCAAATTCCATGTGCGAGTTTCGGCAATGAAGTTCATGGGGAACGGCAAAGCTATCAGACAGTATTCTTCGATGCTGCAAGCGTATCACATGGACTCCCTGTCGAGCGAGGCAGACCGGTCGCCTGGAAGGCGCGCAAGCGCGCAAGTGGGCGGGTCGGAGGAAAGGGAAGGTTTCTGGAAAACTGAGCGACAACTCATCTGGGACTGAGAGCGTTTTCTTGGGTTACGTATAGTGTTGTACAGTATGGTTGGACACACAGCATGTCGAGAAATGGGAATTAGGAAAAAAAAAACCCCGGACACAAAGCTGCAGTCCTGGCGAATGCAGCTTTGCAATTGAGGGCTTGTTGTGGTTCCCATTTCTTGATATGCTGGGGTTTACCCCGTGGGTGGAAGTGTTTTCTGAGGTCACTTACAAGTTACAGTAAGTATGGCTTTTCACTATCAGAGCACTCAAGTACAGTACTCCACACGGAGCTGTCAGGACTGTGGCTTCATTCGGACATGAGTCCATGTCGGGCATGGGATAGTGGCAGGGACCGCCCGGCACAGTGAGCCATGGTCGCACCCCGCGGCCAGTATCTGACAGGCCTATTTTTAAAACGTACAGTGGACAATCTACTGTGTACTGTGGTAGGCGCACATATCGGGGTTAACTGAAGGCTTTCTCGTTAGACGGTCATGAAAGCTCGATTGGCGGTGAGGATACCGGCACGGCAGATTCCAGAAGAACAGGACCACTCTCAACCGCCGCGAACGCTACGCGGCGGGTTCTTCGTTCACGGCTGGATCATTCACGGTCTGGCTGGTGCCGGTAGTGCATCATCACCATTGGGAATTTGGCAAAACGACGCGATGGACCGCGTTACACAGTATACAGTAAGTGATTGGAGGGATGAGCTAACGTACGTTAGGCCCTTTTTGGTGATGACTTACTGTACGGAGCAGCAGTTTTCCAACGGTGGAATCATATCCCTGGTAATGCGCCACGCCCTAGCTGCGTGGTCAGCAAAACAGATCAGGCTCACGAACTTAAACAACCACTGGGGTTAGTAAAACCCATACGAGAAGAAAGTTGGGTTCACGATGCAGACAACTCATGACCATTGGCTGGAGCATCGTAGTTATTGAATTACCCATCTGCCGTTGATGTTCTGTAGCAGAGGGTTGAAAGAAAAAGCTGTTCAGTTTTCTTCAGCTATCTCTCTACAACAGGGCATTGACAGCTGCTATTCGGAAAGTTTAAACTATGCAGTGATGAAATCTCATCTGTGTCATTGGAATTGATTTGTTGTGCAAAAAAAATTTCGCTAACTTGTCCACCGCCCTCTCATGATATATGTTGAGGTTGAAAATAGTCTTGACGATCTTTGGGTTTGGGTATGAACCCCCACGTCATTGCTAGGGCGTCATTGCATGATACGGTGCGTTGTTTCACATGGGGGCCGTTAATTGAAGGTCTTCCCAAACAAAAACAAAATTCATTGCAAAAGGACTTTCGTGATCATTTGTCGCAGTAAGACCATGCTTATGAGCGCTTCAGAGTGGGTGCAGATGGAGGTGGACACGGTATGATTGGCGAAGGACGAGGAGGAGGATAAAGTGAGGGCGTCTTGCTCATCTTGTGAGATGGATTACTCCTATGTTTCCCTGCTGGTGCTTGCAAGTTTTGGACATGTACGGTGTCATGTCCAAAACTTACGCAACCCTCCCTTGGTCATCTCTGATCTTACCTGAACCAACGAACCTCGTCACAACTCCACCCATCTTGTTCCACATCACCAACTGCTCCCCGCCTCGTTGACCCAAGCCGAAAATCTACCAGCGCAATCATGGGCTTCCGTGTAATTATCATCGGTGGAGGGCCAGTCGGACTAACCGCCGCCCACATGCTCCACGCGGCCGGGATCGACTTCGTGGTCCTCGAGAAACACGCCGACTTCACGACGACATTTGGGAGCTGCCAAGGTCTCTGGCCGTCCACGCTGCGTGTCCTAGACCAGCTAGGCCTGCTCCACGACGAGTCTTCCCCGCCATCTTCACGCCCAGGCAACGGGCCATCTACAACGCAAGCCAATTCCGGGCAATCGGCCCAAAATGGCACCACAGCCCCATCGTCCCAGGCGGAACCAAGTCATACCACCCAAAAGGAGAACGAGACCACTAGTATACACACCGTCGAGAAGATCCCAAACAACATATCCAGCCATCTGCACCACCTGGAGTACTACACACTCCTCGGCGGCAAGTCCGGCACCTCGTACGTCTCGCAGCCCATGTTCCCCTGGCTGGAACGCCTCACCGGCGGTTGGAGCTGGCACCCCATCTGGCGTCCGGACTTGCTGCGTATCCTATACACGCGGCTGCCTGATGCCGCGAAAGCGCGCTTGAAAGCGAACGTGCAGGTATCTGATATCGAACTCGTCGATGGACCGGAAGGTGAAGGAACGCTCAGAGGGAAAGGGAATAATAATGGCGTCCGCGTACGCTGTTCCGATGGCAGCATCTACACTGGCTCGCTCGTGATCGGCGTGGACGGCGTGCACAGTTTCACGCGGAACAAAATGCGCGAACTGGCTTTACGCCGTGCTGCTGAAGTCCTAGCTTCGTCTTCTCCATCAGCCTCTGCAAATCCCAAACCCCTGTTCCCCGCTCAACCCTACAAGACAAGCTACCGCATGCTAGCCTGCCAATTCCACTCATCTTCCGTCTCATCAGCCACCAAACCCGGCTCCTACGAAGCCCAGGGTCAGAACTGCTGCAGTACCACCATCTACGACTCTGTCTCCCCGAACCCTCACAACCCCGCTCCGTCCTGGTTTCTCTTCTGGGAAGAGCTTCCCATCGCTACGTCCGCCGACTCCTCGGCTGCCATACCGGCCCAGACGCATGACAGGATCCGCCACACAGCCGCGCATGAAACCGCGCTCGTGCAGAAACACGGCTCCTGGCACCTGATGCCCGAGCTCACGCTCAAAGAAGCCTACGACCGTCGGGTGGCTGGCAGGATGTTTAGCGCGGAGGAGGGGCTTCTGCCGACGTGGCATTTCGAGCGGGTGGTGCTGGTTGGGGACGCGGCGCATAAGGCATCACCAAAAGCCGGGTGGGGTTACAATCTGGGCGCGATGGATATGGTTGTGTTGGTGAATAGGCTGCGGCGGTTACTTGGGAAAGAAGGCACAGGCCCGAGGGTGGGGAACCGTCGTGACGAGGACGAGGACGAGGACGAGGACGAGGATGGGAGTGAGAATGAGAATGAGTGCGAGCCAGACACAGCAGCCATCTCCACCATGCTGGAGACTTACCAGAAAGCGCGCATGGCAGACACCAAAGATATCCTGCAGATGGACCGGCTGATGGTGAGGTCGTATGCGTGGTCGAACTGGTGGTTCAAGCTCGCCGGTGATTTCATAATGGGGCGGCTGGGCCTTTCGTACTATGGACTGAAATTCTGCATCATGCCCGTAGTTACTAGATCCCCGGTGCTGGAATGGCTGCTTGAACCTCACGCAACGCAAGGCACTTGGCCCTACAAGAATTACCCGAAAGTTGGTAAACCAGTGTCCGGTTGAAGGCGATGCTGGTCACTGCGCGGTAATACGCCTCGTCGGGGTAAAGGCAAGATCTAATCCAACAATAAGCTCTGGGAAAAATTTGCTATAGACTTGGCCAATTATAAAGATTTCTAGATGTGAGTGAGAATCCGTTCCTAGATGGCTTTCCTTTGCTACTTGGTTCACTAAGAGGGGCACTGATGCATAAATTGCGGACGTATCCTTTGTGCGGGTCGTTCGGTATCTTGACTGCTCACCCTAGGTAGCCCATAGGTAGCGTTGTTCGTACTTTGTAGATCAAATGGAAGTAATGCTTACTCACCTAAGTTACCCACTGTGTACTGAAGATGACCCGGCGCTCGCCTCAGGAATACATCGCCATTTGCACCTTGATTGCTTGTGAAGCTATCGGGACTTACATTGGTGGAGTCCTTTTGCTGGATTCGATTATCTCTTGGATATCACGTTCCAATACGAAGCTTGCGCCTCACCAACCTTGCCTACAGGTAGTTTCGTGCCAACTTACAGATCTCAATTCAGCGGCAGATGAGGGGGGATAAATCGTTACGGTTCATGATCTGTTAGTTTTTTTCGTTTTTTTTTTTGAGTGGATAGGAGGGGCCCGTAGGGTTTGGTTTAAACGGGAGAGTTATTGGGGGACTTGCCAAGGCCCACACCGCTTCTCCCTGGCTACCTAGAAGCGCAGGCTTTTGGAGTGAACCAAGGTCTGCGGGAGCAGTGGAAAGGGTAAATTCCTATACTAACAAAATTCTTGATGGTCTGTTGTGGGGCTGCCCATCACGCTCGAGCCCCGCTCTTCGAGCTTTCATCGCTGTGGCTGGGCTTTCGGAATCCACAAGGTGGACATAGTAGCCTGTGTTGTCTGGGTTTTAATTCATGCATTGTGCCCTGTGCATGCGGACTGGAAACGGGCACTTGGTACCAACCTAAATACCAGATATTGACCTGGAGAAGATAACAGTATGAAGCAAATCCAGGTATGGATCACGAGGAAGGCCTTTCCCAGAATAGGGATAAAAGAGCTTTTGGAAGGCGTTGACTCCTAAAATCCCACTTCATTGTCACTGCTGGCTCCCCGGTCAGCAAGTGGGTACGGGTTGAAGCCAGGGTGCATAGAAGTTGATGGAGAACATATCTAACTACAACGGATCAAACTCCTTTTATCTTCCACGACTGTGATTCCTCTCAGACAGCCCTCTCCGTATCCCCGAGTTCACCGACGGGGGCAGCAACAACCATCATCATGTCCATCACGACAGGCCGCAGTTAACCTTCGTTTCTACCCAACCTATCTACTGATGGTCCAGTCTCTTCATCTCGTTAATTGCTAAACCTGCTTGCACGGGTCGGCGACTAACAGTTGTCATGAAAGTCGAGAAACTGCAAAGCATTACTGTCAAGGCGGGGGTCGATGTGCCGTGAGATGTCTAAGTTATCGTAAGAGGTTAGTTAGATTGATGCAACGGTTCTAAAACTTCGGCTAGTTGCGATATGTTACTGCCAGCAGGTGTTTTTGATTTCATCAGCTGGGCTGGCCGCGTATTTATATCCTGAACTGGTCGTTCTGTCACAGCCCTTTTATATGCTCGGCGAACCCTGAGAAATAACGTGGTGCATTCCCATCAACTGGTAGATCCGATACCACGCGTTTGGAAAGCCAATTTTGAAATCAAAACGAAACAGGTACCAGGAGTCCGGATGGTATTCTTCTGTTCCCCGCGCCGAAAATTGCTGGTTGTTAATCATCAGACACACTCCAGAAGTACGGATCGCCAGGTGATGGAAAGCAACAATGGAACCACGGATAGACTTGA
This sequence comes from Iodosphaeria phyllophila, assembly GCA_025802455.2. Taxonomy (NCBI): domain Eukaryota; kingdom Fungi; phylum Ascomycota; class Sordariomycetes; order Amphisphaeriales; family Iodosphaeriaceae; genus Iodosphaeria; species Iodosphaeria phyllophila. The sequence continues at coordinate 38,832 of JAOYMO020064840.1, forward strand.
GAGCGAAAAGCATACGGTCATCCTGATTGAGCAGATATCTATGAAAATACTCCATCGAAGCTGAATCTAGATCCCCACTGTATAAGACCTCCACACTGTACAAGACCTCCCCATAGTCCTAACCATAGCGCCGTCCCGGTATCGTGCCGTTCTCCGTCGAAAGCCGGCGTCCGTCCTCCAATTTCCACTGCTTGAGCAACCTTGAAGCTTTCGATCAAGCAGGGAGCGTGCCCGCGGGCAGGTCCGAGTCTTTCAACGATTTCTCCGTATCTCTGAACTGAAGCGCCATTAAAGAGGTGGCATTGACCTCCAAACCCTCCACTTCGTCGGAAGTCGCTATCAACGTTTTCGTGGCGTCATCCGAAAAGGTCCATTTTGCCGTTACACCCACAACTAGTATTTCGTCGCCTAGGTCCACGAACTCCGCCTGAATACCCACCCCGTCGTACTGCATTTGTTCCACTACCACGCAAGGCTGATACACATGAACTGGTGCATCACGAATGATGTTACAAGCAGCGATAGCTGTGTTTGAGTGCCGCAACGAGGTGTCCTGGTCGGTGAATTCAAAGGACACGCTAATGTTGAAGGCTAGGCGACCAAGATTAGTAATGAGCCCCCATCCTGCCAAGAACGAAAGAGGGGTGGCGTTTCAAGGATATCATGGGCAATGGATAACTTACTGGATCTGGCGCCTTGTTCCGCAAACTGGCACACGTACAAGGTGTTTATATCACCCTTTTCTGGGTGATCACAAAGCGCTGGGTCAAGCTGGGCGGCGGTCATCGATACCAATCCAGCAAGGAGCATAGTGAACTTCATGGTGTCGGTTGTTGAAAATGGCTGAACGTTGACTGAGGGAGGCTTCAGAAGAGATAGTTATTGCTTTTGTAGTAAGACAACTTAAGGCACTGACGATTTCGTTTGCAGATGAGGGTGAGGAATCTGAGGAGATGAGAGAACAACATGAAAGAGTGAGGGCACGAGGGTATTTAGGCACCAATAGGCCGGGCACATGAACGCGTAGCTTGCTCACCTAATTATCTGGATGATTTAACTCTTACTAGGGCACGACAACTTCATGGAGTAGTAACTCCTTCCCAGTCTAGACGGTATGCAGCGCCACAATCAAATCCGACCATGAATCTCAGTTTTTCGAGCGAACACCTTGGGTCGTATCCATTTTACGGTACAGCGACTCCATGTCCCGTGGCTGTGGTTTCTTGGCGAGTTACCATCCCCATGCTCTGGATAAAGGGCCCCCCTCTTCACAACATCAAACTGGTCAGATATAGACCACGGTAATAATACGGCCTGCAAATGCAGGAAATCAAGAATCGTCTACCATCCCAACAACATCACCCAGTGCCGTCGCGTCTGCTTATGCGGTTCAATCATCTGCAAAATCATCGCATCCTGCCGCGCAGTCCTCTGTCGCAGGCATTTGTGCTCCTTAGCGGCCATCAACGGAAGATCACGACCCTAAGAGTCAGTGATATTACCCAACGTATTGGGCGGCATACTGGTGACGCGCGATAAGGGGACAGAGAGGCACACGGCAATATGGCAGATGATTTCCATGTTTTTTTTTATTTTATTTTTTATCAAGTTTATTTGGTCCGTATGCAGCTATCAGCTATGACAGACCCTTTCGCCGACGAGGTACATTATTACATATGG
>JAOYMO020064841.1:0-10650 GCA_025802455.2 Iodosphaeria phyllophila
CACCTTGCTTGATGGCTTGTTTACTTGTTGCATGTGTTTTTGTTTACTTACCGTTATCTATTCATTTTGCATGCACCAATTGGTTTCCACCTGAAACTTTTTCCGTGTCGGTAAGAACCTGATTTCTCGGCTTCATTTTAACACGTCAATGTGCGTGCGCCCCAATCTCGTCCTCGTTCTGAAGGTTCCCGATTTCCAAAACATCTCTCTTGACGTCCGTCCCTAGTTGACATACGCTACTGGTACGGTCATTACCAACTGAAAAAGAACCGACAAGACATAAAATCAAGCAGGACCAATGCCAACTAGGATACGCGCACATATTCCTGGCGCTATGGGGATATCTACGAATTCTTCTCATCGTGTCTACGAGAATGAGGCTGAGCTGAAGCACTTGTTAAAGGGGGCACTCGTGCAACGGCGACATCTCCTGGCTACTGCAGACCAAATTTTGCGCCGTAAAGCCCACGCCCAAGAGAGCTATGAAGATGATGTGGAGGTAGTAGAAGAGTGCTCATCCTCTTATGCTTCTCAATCTTTCGATGACAAAGAAAGCGGACAGGAAGACAGTGGGGATGAGGATGATGAGGAGGAAGAAACAGGTTCTGTAGATTCGGGTTTGTCCATCGAAGCATCGATACCCGGCTCATACGAAGCCATGAATCAGCTCGCAGCTAACTCTCTATAGATTCAGGAGAGTCGATCGAAATCGCTTCTATCCCCTATATTCCTCAATCAACCGGCGCGAATCCCCTAAAACGCAGAGATGGCCGTTCATTGATTTCTTCCGGCAGCAATGTTGAACGGCATCAATTAACCATGACGACCAACGCAAAATCGGTGTCGGACCGGAAGCAAACTCATCCAAAGCAAAAACGGGAAGTGCGCAGTGAATGGCGGGAACAGGAGCGGCAGCGCAAGGCGAAATTGCGGGCCGACCACGTACAGCGTGAGAAGAATGAAAGAACACGTGAGCAAAAAAGACGGACTGAGGCAAAACGTAGAGAAGAGCGGCGGCTGCGACATGGGATCGTGATCAAGCGGATAACAGAAGAGTCCATGAAACGCCGGGAAGCGGATCAATTGCGCCACGAGAATGCCATGAAGCGTATCCGAGAAGAGAGTCGGAAACGTCTGGATGAAATCGGTAAGCGTCGTGAGGCCAGTCGGTTACGACACCAGAAACAAATGGAGCAAATTCGAGAGCAATCTAGGGAACGTGTCGAGGTTAGTCGCAGGTTCTACGAGGAAATGACGAAATTAATCGCAAAGCCAAATCACAATCTCAACAGCCGCGTATACCATTGAGGCCAGCACAACTTCAACGCTATGGATAGCCGGTTCGGCATGAGTAGAGTGGGGGTAGGGGGGAAGCGAAGTGGAAACGAGAGCTATCCATATAGACCCAGATCATGTGTGGACAAATCTCACCCCTATTGCGATATCAGTGTGTCTTAGTGTCCAACTGTCGGTTCAGATCCGCTTGTTTTGCTTTGGAAAGCCCATGTGCATGGTGGGAGACTTTGTTCCTCTCTATTATTCGTGACATCGGGTATCATGTACGGATCAGGCCCTTACTCAAGTAGCCGCGCTCCGTAATAATTTGTTCTATGCGATTATGTCTCGAAAGTATGGGGACCTCAGAACTTCATTCAAACGCCACATAGCAGCCCTGTGCGATCAGGTAATAAATTCCACAACGTAAGAGAAGGTCTAAACTCCAATGTTCTCCCGAAAACCAAATCATCTCAAACAGTCCCTTTCCTGCGTCGAACCTGCATGCAAACCCCGGTAGGCGGGATTATATTCTGTGCCAGCCACCTCGTCGGCGGCTTCTCAGGGATATGTTTGATCTCATAGTTGAGCAAAATATGTGATATGATCATTTTGAGCACGAAGCTAGCGAGAAATCGACCTGGACTGGATTATAAAATATGTCATCTTGTTAGCAACTCTCTCCTCTTCCATTTACGACATGATAGTATCAAAACGGGCTGGACAGATGCAATGAAACTCATGCTCTGAATAGGTCAAGAGGGCGAAGAAACCACATACCAGGCATGTCTCCCATGACCAAACGCAAGATTAGCATCCCCAGTGCTGACCATGCTCAAACTCTTCAACCTCACACCCTTCGCCCTGTCCTTCTTCTCTTCGGGCCTAGCCTCAAACTCCTCGCGCGGTCTCGAATATCGAAATGGGTCGAACGCGTTCGGATTTCGATGCAGATCAGGATCAAAGTACAAGCCATGCATGTTCAGCGACAAGAACAGACCTGGTTCGGCATGCCAGCCTTCAAAAGGGTTAGTGATCCCTGAGGGCGCTACGATCTTGCGGCCGATGGTGGTGACGGCGAAGTTGCTGAAGCGCTGGCTCTCACGCAGGGCACTGTCGAGGCGATACAGCGAGGCGAGACCTTGCTTGGTCCAACTATTTTTGCTGTTGTTTTCGCGGGTTTCTTGCTCCCAGACCCGTGTGACTTCCTCGCGTAGGCTCTCCACATAACCCAGCGAGGGATCAGCCGTTAAAAGATTGATGAGGGCGCTGTGGCAGGTAGTGGCCGTAGTGTGGATAGCAGCGAAGTTAACAGGGAGCACGCGCTTAGCGATGACATGGGGTTGCAGCTCGATCTGGATGCCCTCGTTGGCGGCGGTGCGAATGATCCATGTGATAAAGTCCTCTGGCGGCTGCCACTTTTCGTATTCTGGATCTTGGTTGGCTTTGCGGCTCATGTCGTGTAGTCGCTGGCGAATGACGGGAACAGTATGGCGTGCCCCAATCCAGTACTGGATCCAGTTGGGGATGGTCACTAGATAGCCAACAATTGGCTTCAAAAGGGAGGGGAAAAGACCAATGATGACACGGTTGATAAGACAGAAATTGGTGAACCGGGAAAGGCTTTTGAGGACACTTCGGTTCCGACAAAGCGACGCGCCCAAAAGCACGCGGTTCGAGATTTGGGGAATGCAAGTGAGGAGCATATCCCATATATTGACGCTCTTCCAATCTTCCGTGTCGAGACCAAGCAAACGGTCCATGGCGTCGACTGTCTCTTCGTGGAGTCCGGGAACTAGATTGTTGGTCGCCCTTGGGAGCACCTTGTGGGCAACATGCTCTTGGTAGGGGAACTGGCTCAGCCGTTGACCCAAGAAATTGTACGAGCCATACACAAAATCATTGTGGGCGTCATTGGCGCTGAGAACGGAGTCGGACTGCTCGAAGAGCCATGTTGTCTGGGACCGCGGTAAGATGAGATGACGCTGCGGCGAGAGCACGGAGAACGTCCGTTCATGCTTGGAATATTTTTCGTAACCCTCTCGGAACCAATTCTGCCATTGAGTGTAATACGCGAAAGTATCTTTGATTGTGCCAGCTATGCTCTTGCCATGGCCCACGCGCGGAACTGACTCTGGATAGGGCGGAGACTGTACAATGTCGACAACGTAAGATGTGAATATGAGCGCCCCCACAGCAACCATAACCTGGGTACGATTTATGCCCTCCAGCCAGTCCATTGCCACTTCTACTTGTTCCATCACCTCGATCCTTGGAAGCCCCGATCGGAGCGATACACAAGAGGCACTGCCGCGGATCGGTATAGCCGAAGACTCTCAAAAGGGTGCGGGACCAAAATTCGGTTCTATTTACTCAAGTAGCGCATCAATGATGAAGAGATTCATGTATAGGCTACCACTTCAAGGCAATCCTTGCTCACGAGGAGGACTACCTGAGATCAGAGGCCTCGGCTCTGTGGTTGACAGAACCAGTGTTTGCGTTCACGGTCAAGTGATGCAGCAACAGTAAGGACTCTGCGCTGGAGTGAATAAGCGTCTAAGCGTCTGCTCAAGACATGACGAAATTTGCGACGTGGGGCGCCCCATGATCAGAGGGCGGCTGGGACCGATGCTGAAAGAGGGAGGCCGGCCGAATCGGTCATGACCCGGGTCTTGTCACCTCCCGGATCCGGAGGGCCGGGGACCACGGTCACCCCTCCGCCGAAAGTCAATCGCCGTTCATGGACATGGGTGTCCCCAGTCTTTCAGGTCCCTGCGCTCATGATATTTCGTAGTTGACTGCTGGCGCAGCTAGAGACATTCACATTACATTTCCAAGAGTTACTGGCCCATAGTCATGAAGGGTTGTCCATCAAATTTTCCATGGGACAATCGACTTCACCATCATCGTGTGCAACGACGCCATGGGGGAATAACGGGGTACGGTATAGTTCCTGTTGGGGCTCTCTCCGCCTCCGCCCGGGTCCCGGGGCGGACACGGCGGAGCATGTCGACGCTGACACAACATACAGTAATGTAATGACCTAGTGGTAAAGCACCTTGGCTCAACTGAAGTAGCAAGGAAATTAATCTCAAACCTCGGTATCATCAGCATTTAGCTCCAAATCACTCTTCAACCTCCAACTTGTATTGTACCAACTTTAAAGTGGACAGTACGATACCGCAAAGATCGCCACCGCAACAGACATCTGCAGAGGCAGAGGTCCGCATCTAGAGCCTAGGCCCTCACCGGCCACCACAAATTCAAAGCAAGTTCCCAAGGCCTATCACAGCAGTAAACCAGTAACGCCTTTGCACGTGCAACCTGTATTGGAGGCCTGACGGTATGCCTTTCTATGCATCAAGCCAGCGAACTGTTGCAAAGCAGGATGGGCATGCCGTGTTCTGCCCTCTGTGGCAAGGAAGCAGAAAGTGAATATGTCAAACCTCACCTGTATCCAAGCCCAGATACGAGCGTGATACTTAGCCAGTAGCGCCACTTGCAACCAAAAAGAAAAACAGAACAGGGGGACACGCTCATTGGGTGACCATACCACAAAAATTGTGCGATTCACAGCACCAACAGTGAAAATGACCTGGTTTCATCCCAGCAGGAGCGAGGCCTCTTGTTTCCGTTTGATGACGACGTATCAATGGAGGTAGCGACGAGATAAAAACCCAAGGTGGAGCTCAAGCCAGCTCGTTGACATCATTCTACCACAATCAAAAGATAGTGCCGCTTTTCCCAAGCTCGAGCCTGAACTGATCTTTCTCATCTTTTACATCGGTCGCTACCGAATTTCCTCGAAAGGTCCCAAAATTATCCTGCAGCTGTGCATTCCAGCGGCCCGAGACATAATGTCTAAGGAGATTCCGGGCCCGGCGCCGGGACCCTCTACGAATGCCGTCCCCGCTCCGATCACACAGGCCGAGCCAGCCGTGTCGCAAGCCGGCGGGGGTCAGCCCGGCGAACCTAATAGCGGCCGGGGCAATGGGATAGAGCAGATCAAACCGTCGTTGTTGACACACCTGGAGCGTATATTCACTGCGAGCGCCTCCGCTGACGGGACATGGCACCGCGAGCAGATCGCTGCATTCCTGTGGAACATACAGGCCAGTGGTACGGGGAGTGCGGCGACGTTCACAGCAGGGTCTGCACCTTCGGCCGACGTGATACGGTCATCGCAGCCACCGCCATCACCGCCGCCGAAAAAGACAATATCACTGGCAACCGACCAGCGAGAAGACGTGAGGGATGACGAGGACGAAAATGAGGTCGAGATGGATTTGGTGGCACGCGACAGGCTTGATTTCTCGGGCTTCCTGCGCTACATGACTTCACCCGCTGCCGATGCTCGCGCTCCTCCGGCAACCCCTGACTTGTCGTGGCCTCTGAGCAGTTACTACATCAGCTCGAGTCATAACACTTATTTAACGGGCAACCAGTTGTACAGCGCCTCGAGCACGGCGGCGTACAAGAACGTGCTGCTACGCGGATGTCGCTGCATCGAGATCGACGTGTGGGATGGAGATGACTCGGATTCATCGGCATCATCGTCCTCATCATCGTCTAGGGGGGATGGTGCGAGCGTTAGTAGTAGTGACGAGGAGTTTGTGGAGGAGAAGAAGTCGGTGGAGAAGGCCAGCCGTAAGGAGAAGCTGGCTGGGAAAGTGTCGAGGTCGCTGTCTACGAGGTTAGGGAAGACATCTATTGGTCGGCGACTGGAAAAGTTTGCGAAGAAATCGGGAAGCAAGGAAGTATCCACAGCAGAGAAGGCCGACAAGTTACAACCTCCTGCTCCTCCTCCTGATGATACTGCTGCTCCTACTGCTACCACTAGTACCCCCATCACCGCTGCCGCCACTACTCCCCCTGCTGCTACTACTCCTACTAATAATGCTGCTGCTACTGCTATGAAAGAAGAAGAGTCGCCCTTGAATCCGATAAGAAATGCAGCGAGCCCGCAAGCCGTGGCGGTAGAGCCGCGAGTCTTGCACGGCTATACGCTTACCAAGGAGGTGTCCTTCCGCGATGTCTGCGAGACCATCAGAGAGTACGCTTTTGCCGTGACAGAATTGCCGCTCATCGTTAGTCTTGAGGTACACTGCTGCGCCCAGCAGCAACAGGCCATGGTGAGCATCATGTCCGACACTTGGGCCAGTCTGTTGCTATCGCCAGACGCCGTCGAGACTGCCCACGAGTGTCAGTGTTTGCCTTCTCCGGCCGAGTTGCGCAATAAAATCCTTGTCAAGGTCAAGTATGCGCCGCCGCCGCCACCAGCAGATGAAAACAATGCTGCTGTGACGGCTGGTAATACCATCGTCGTATCCGGCGTTGCCGTTCCTAGCACTAGGGATGAAAACAGCAAGTCTGTGCCTTCAGAAGGACAAATACCAACACAGGTCCAAGCACAGGCACAGCCACAGGCACAAGGGCATCCTAAGACTACCAAAAAGCACCACAAAGCCAAAATCATTCAATCCCTCAGTCTACTCGGTGTCTACACCCGTGGCGTTTCATTCAAATCTCTCGCTCAGCCTGAGGCCACCATGCCTAACCACATATTCGCTCTTTCCGAAGGTACCGTCTCCGAAGTCCACGAGAAACAGCGAGACGCCCTCCTTCAACATAACCGTCATTACCTAATGAGGACGTATCCGAGCGGGATGCGCATCGGCTCCTCTAATCTCGACCCGCCCATGTTCTGGCAGAAAGGCATTCAGATCGTCGCTTTGAATTGGCAGCGATGGGACGAGGGCATGATGGTCAACGAAGGCATGTTTGCCGGCACCGGCGGCTACCAGCTGAAGCCATCCGGGTACCGCGGGACCAGGAAGAGGGATGCAAATGACTCGACTACCATGAACACGACCATATCTGACGGCCTAGAGATCGCGAGGACTCTCGACCTGACAATCACCGTGCTCGCCGCCCAAGACTTGCCCATTCCTGACGGCGGCGAGTCATCGTCCGGGTTCCGGCCCTACGTCAAGGTCGAGCTGCACACAACAAGCCCACTGAATCCATCGCCTGACGTCAAGTTGCACACGACGCGCGAAAAGAACACCAAGGCCAAGGAAGCCGAGTTCAAGGCGCGGACGAAATCCCAAAAGAACTGCGGCACCGACCCGGATTTCAGTCACGAGGCGCCGCTCGAGTTCAAGCAAATCCCCGGCGTGAACTCGGAGCTGGCCTTCGTGCGGTTCCTGGTCAAGGACGACGAGCTCGGGCGCGATGGGCTGTCGGCGTGGGCGTGTGTCCGTTTGGATCGGTTGAGGGAGGGCTACCGCATTGTGCGGCTCGCCGATCAGGAGGGCGTGGTGGGGTTGGGAGCTCTACTGGTGAGGGTTGAGAAAAGGTATCATTGAAGTAGTGAGAACTACGCGGAAGGCATGCTAGGGTTGATCGATTACTAGTAGATTGAGCGAGGAGTTCTCGATGGAAGGATTTGTGTGCTTTTCTTTCATGGACATTTCAATAACACTGAAAATAAGTGATTGTTTCCACAACAGAGAAATTCTACCCCGGAGCATGGCGTCAAGACCAAAGCTGCTTCATGCGCTAAGCCTCCTGTAGCATATCGTGTGTCGTCTAGAAATTGTGAAGGTGACAGTGTGCGATATCTTTTACCAACCCCTTCAACTCTTCTTCCCCTCCCCCTCACAGAGACCCCGCCCCCAATTTCCTCCTCACCAGACCCCTAAAATAATCGAAGCTATTCTCATCACTCTGCAACGCCCACTCCCTCCCGCCTGCTTCCCCTAGCCCTCCCCTCACCTCCACAACCCTCAACATACCCCAGTCCCTCGTGATCCCCACCACCTTTACCTCCCTACGCGTGCCCACAGGTTCCTCCAAGCTTACCACCTGCCCGCTGTGCAACCAGTACTTGTAGTACGCACTCTCGAGCTCCCTCGTCCCCCCAAATCCCCCGCGCAAGAACAGGGCATGCAAGCTCTCAAACCGCGTCAGAATCCCCGCAAGAAGCCTCTCCGCGCTGAAAGCCGGCAGATGCGGGGGACGGAGGAGATCCAGGGAGGTGGTTGGCCGGGCATTGGACACGTTGAGGCCGGTACCGAGGACGACCTGGTAGGAGGAGGTGTCGGGGTCGTAGGAGCAGTTAGACAGGATACCGCCTATCTTGACGAAGGACGGGTTCGTACTCGAGGAGGAAGATGAAGCGGGGTCTTGAGCGTAGATATCGTTGGGCCATTTCAGGCGTATGGGCAGGACGTCGTATCCGGAGTCGTATTTGGTGACGGCTTCCACGACGGCCAGGGCGGCGATGTACTGCAGGAATACGATGGGTCGCGACGTGGACAAGTGGCCGGGATGCCGTATGACCGTAGAGAAGAGCAGAGAGCCCGGAGGGGCGATCCAGACATTGGCGCCTCGGCCGCGCCCCGCAATCTGAGTGGTTGCGGTCAGAGTGAAGCCCGAGGGCAGGCGGGAGAGCAGGTGCGGATTCTTCTCAAGCAAGGTATTGGTGCTGGTGACGACTTCGCCGTAGAGGAGGTGGTCGCCCCAGGTCTGAGTTTCGGCGGAAGAAGAGATGGCAGAGCGGTAGGCGCGCAGGCTGGAGTAAAACGCGTGGTGGTTGAAATGGGGTGTTTCTTTGGGCTCGGGCCAGGCGGATGTGTGGATGAGGATGTGTTTGGGGATAGTGGTGTAGTCTATGATACCAGTGGGGTTTTTGGTATCAGAATCTTCAGTCTCGGGTAGATTCTCTTTCAGGTCCTTCATCTGCCATCTAGTCTCGTGTTTCTCCAGTCGAAACAAATCCTGTTCGCCCCGAATCACCTCCTCGTCGCCTTCGCGCTCAATAATTTCCTCCAAGGCATGGAGGATATCATCAACATTCGGACAGTTCATGGCTGAAAGATGCATCAATGACAAGGACGGTACAGCAGCCATTCCTTCCCCGTTGACCTCGAGTCCAAGTTTTGTAAGACACGCTCTCAACAGTGCCACCCGTCCCTTATCAGCTGCTAACAGGTCCGATATCAGCTCATCATAGCCTTCAACGTCCGGCTGTGGACTCAGATTAACAGCGTCGAACTCGGGGTGTGGGCCGGTCAAGATTGCTGCGCCCATCCCGACCTTGCAGTACACAATCGCGGCCTTATCCCCTCCGCCGTCGACGGCGATCTCGTCTGCATATCTCGCGAGGACTACGATGTCTTTACTTTCCTGGTTGTCCTTGGAGTTCTTTCGCACAAATACACCGCCTCCATTATAATAAGTCGTCACCTGCTCTCCCGCATCCTCCAGCCCATCCCCGCACACTTCCAACCGTACCGCCCTCGCCCCTTTCTCGCTGTTATACCTAAAGCCCGCAAACGCAGCCCCCCTACAGACCCCCGGCCAAAAGGCCAGCTCCCTAGGTCCCTTTACCGCCATAGCCGGATCATCTAGCTCAAACTCGCAACCTGCAGCGCCGTAGTACCCGCCTGCGCAGAACCCGAGATATCGGCCGCCAGCGCGGACATAGGATGCAGCGCGGGCATTTCCCGGGCCGTTAAGAACTCGGCAGTAGCTCAGGTCCGCGCCGCCGGGGATCACGAGGAGAGCGCAGGTCGGTGCCCAGGGCTCCTGGAGGAGCACAGTCTCGCTGAGCGGGATGACGGCATAGTTGGGGGATAGCAGGCGGCGGAGAGCATGGAGGGCGTGTTTGACGGATTGGATGGTGGTGCCCATGCCTGTGTAGACCAGGACGTTTAGTTTGCGAGGGGTCATGGTGGGCAGTGACGGAGAAGGCGGGAAAAGGGGGGAGATTTTTTTTTTTTTTTGGCAAGATAGGTCAGGGTTGGGTTGAGTTTCGGGGACTTCTGTCACTGTTTGATACCAGCATCGCTGTCAAGGTCAAGACAGTAGATCAAAAAGCCGGTTTCATGAGAGCTGGCTCAACCTCCACATCAGTAGATGCTCCAACTTGTCAGAAACTTCTTGGGACCTCTCACGTTGAATAATAGTGAAGCAACAACGAAAGCAAGACTCCGTGAAAGCTAGGGGTGCAGTCTAGGACCACACCGGGACAACAGCTCCTCGGGCCGCGGCCCACAGGAGCTAACGGCAAGGCACCGAGGTCATTGTCAAGCTACAATACATTCGTCCGCTTACACTGGATGCAGACACCTGGGTCAAGGGACTACAACTCGACATTGCGCGTGAAAACTCCATCATGGCCAACAACGAGAAGAAAAGCGACCAAACGCCACCTCCGCAGCGGCAGCAGCAGCAGCAGCAGCAGCAGCAAGAAGAGGATGAACTGGACGATTGGTGAGTGCAATCGCAAATCAGGCAAGCTATGGGCACTGATGGCGGACAACTTGCAGGGACAAGCGGATCTACAGCACAGGGTGCGCCGGTGGGGCG
>JAOYMO020064930.1:0-10650 GCA_025802455.2 Iodosphaeria phyllophila
GTTCGACCGTTGCCAACCCATCGATCAACATGAATTTCGCCAAGCGCGATTATCCCGGATCGCCTTTCGTCGATGGGCCGGTCGATCCGGTGCTGGCGACGACAGTCGATCAATACACGCCCAAGGTCGATCGGCGCTGGCGGGCTCGCTCGACCCAGATCAGCATCGAGACGGTCGAGACGGGAACGTTGTGGAGTCTTGGCGTGCCGCGGCTCTACGCGTCGCCTGACGGGCAGCGCTGATGGTCGACCAGACCAAGGCCATCATTATCCCGGTTCCGCCTCGAGCCCCGACAGATGGGTAGTGGACGAGCGATTATGGTAACCAGCTCAATCGCTGGTTCGAGTTCCTGGCGCGCTATCTTGGTAACCCCTTCTACCTGCGCGGTACCGGGCTCTACTTTCCGCCCGGCGCGCTACCGACGAGCGGCTACGGCCTGCGCGCTGGTGAAGTGTTCGATAACGATGGGGTGCTGACCATCGTGCACGTCGATGATATATGGGCGGGAGGGTTCGCGGTGACGACAGGACTCGGTACGCTTACGGTCGTCGTTTAGGAGGCGCGCATGTCGGTTGCATCTGTCGGTGCGGGAGTCGGGGGCGCGGCTAAGAATTCCTCTGGATCGCCAGATGACCGAGATAAGTCATCAACTGCTTCGGCTGGGTCTAAAGTCGGTGCAGCCGTATCGGCCGCCAAGAACTCCTCGGGGTCTCCGGATGATCGAGATAAGTCATCGAACAGCAGTTCTTCATCCTCGACGTCTTCAGTGGCCAAGACCGGGTCGAGCGTCGGTAACAGCGTCAGCAGCAACAATAATAGCGTCGAAGGAAGCGGCGGAGGCCGGGGCAACGGTACAGGTATCGCTTCTGCGGTAAATGTCGGAAATGGCGTTGGCAATGGCGGAAATAACCGCAATTCGAGCGGTTCGCCAGACGATCGGCAACGCAGTGACCCGGTAGACCCGACGTCGCGGTCGAGCTACGACCAGCTGCGCGACATGGTCGACGCCAGCGCAACAGGGTCACAGAGCCAGTCCGATCTGGCGCGCGGCTACATCGTGCAGAATCTGGGCACGTTGCTCGACATCGCAGCTGCGCAGCAGAAGAACAAACAGAACGAGTCGCCTCAGATGATCGTGCCCTCGGTGGCGGACATTTACTCGGGGCTGATCTCGCCGCAGGGCGGTATTTATCAGCCCGGCCTGCCAGTGATGCTGCCGCCACAGGGCATCAGCGCGGTAAAAACGGACAACGGGCTGTGGGGCGATCCCGGCGCGCAGATCCAACTGGCGCACGGGTTATCGCCGACCGCGCCCATTGTTTCTGAAGATCACCCGTTGTCGAACGCCGTGCCCGCGCCAGTTACTGACGCCAATTCGGGTGTCGGTTCCGATCCGATCAGCCAGTGGCTGGCAAGTCTGATTAATGGGAACAGCCAGTCGTCTGGTATCGCCGCGGCCGCCGGCCCCACCGAGGCGCAGTTACGGGCTATCCGGGAGGTAACCGGCGCCGATATGACACCGCGTTTGCCCGCGACACCGTTGAATACCAACGCCGCTGCGCCATCGGTAGTTGCCGACCCGGCGTTGCAGTACAATGATCGCGCACCGAGCGGCGAATACACGCCTTCAGTCGCAGCTATCAACAACGAGTTGTGGGGTACACCCGGCGCGCCCATCAATCTGGCCAACCCTATCCCGCCGGTACAAGGCAGTCCAGGTAGCGGTATTCCGCTGTCGGGTTCAGACCCCAACAGCGACCTGTTCGCTTCCGACGGTCAAGTGGCGACGCCTGACGGCACAGTGCTGAAGCCCGGCAGCGTGACTACGAACAATCCCGCACCGGCCAAGGCCAGTACCTGGGACACCATCGTTGATAACGGCGGCAAGCTGTTGAGTCACACCGGCATTGGTTCCATCGTCAGCACGTTGTTTCCCGATCTGTGGAACTCGGGGGGCGACATGATGAAGGGGCTTGGCGACAATGCCTCGTCGGGATCAGGGTCGATTCTACCCTACCCTGTCCAACAGGGCGACGGCAACGGCGATCGGGGACAGACCGGCGCGGCGTTGCAGGGCTTCATCGATCTCAACCACAATGGCATCGATGACAGGCTCGAAGGCTACGTGCCGCCCACGACAACGCCGACGTCTCCTACCGGCGGCACGCCGGGTACTTCGACCAGCAACCAGTACGACCGTTACGGCGATGTCGTGTTTCCGACGATGCCGCCCTACAACCCCGGCGTCGACAACGAGTGGCTCTATTTCAGGAAGAAGATGGTGGATGGCGGCATGGTCGGTTACGCTGACGGCGGCGAGGTTAGTCCGACGGCGCAGGCCGATCCGCGCGTAGCGGTTATCGCCGACGCCGAAGACGCGTTGCACAACGCCATCGGTGGTGGTGCGCAGCCCGCTGATGCCGCAGCGCTGCAGAAGTTCGCATCGATGTTCGGGCAGGATGCGCTGCGAAAGCTCGCCGCCAACGTGCAGGGCGGCATGAAGATGCGCCCGCGCAATGGTCGCCTGGTGCGCGGACCCGGTGGGCCGAAGGATGACGCCATCCCGGCCGTGATCACCGATCGGGCGGGCGGGCAACGGCCGGCGGCGTTGTCGGACGGTGAATTCGTTATGCCGGCGTCGGCGGTGCATGGCGCCGGCGACGGTGACCCGGCAGCAGGTGCCGAACGGCTGCAGCAGTTGAGCCAGATGCTGGCGAGCAAGGCAGCGTGACGTGGAGCGTCAGCCCGGTCCGACCGACGGAAGTTCCAGCGTTGTGGATCAGCGTTGCCCCACTACTTGCGCCGGCCATTGGGTATTCTGGCGGCCGGATCGATGCCCGTTCCGTGCTCGAGTGGCTGAAGGACGGGCGGTATACCCTATGGGTTGCCCACATGGACGATCTGAAAATAGCGGCGGCGTTTTTACACGTGAAGCGCGGTACCCTCGCAAGAGCTTGCTGACAATAGATTTAGCCGGTGGTACACAGCTTGAAGGTTGGGTAGAAGAAGCCGACCGAACTTTCCGGGCGCACTCGCGGGCGTCTGGGCTCGACGGAGTCGAGTTAGCTGGCCGCTCTGGCTGGACGCGTGCACTCAAACGACTTGGATGGCGTCAATTTGCCGTGCTCGTCGAAACGCTCGATTAGGGGTGCGCGAAAATTTCCAAGGGCGGTGACCAAACTACGACAAGCACGACGAGTGAACTCAATTCCACCGTCGCGCCGTACTACAAGGACCTGCTGGCCAAAGCGAAGACGGCGTCCAACGCGCCTTACACGCCCTATCAGGGCCAGCGTCTCGCCGATTTTTCCCCTGACACGCAGCAGTCGTTTGACGACGTGCGCGGTATCGCCGGTGCAGGCACCGCGGCCACGGATACTGGTATCGCGGCCGCGACAGGTGTGGCCGGGTACAATCCTACGTCGTTCACCGATGCCGACATTTCCAAGTACATGTCGCCGTACACCCAGCAGGTGACGGACGTCCAGAAGCAGCAGGCCAATCAGGACTACCAGGAACAGCAGGCTGGGCGCGACGCCAGCGCCGTGCAGGCTGGGGCTTTTGGTGGCGACCGGCGCTTCGTGTCGGATAGCCTCGCCCAGCGCGATCTCAACAACCAGTTGCAGGGCATCGAGGCGACGGGGCTGCAGAATGCCTACACCTCCGGCGCTAACCTGTTCCAGCAAGACCAGACCAACAATCTCAATGCGGCTAACACACGCCTTGACGCCGCCAACACGCTTGGTCAGCTCGACACCAGCAAGCAGAACCTCGGACTTACCAGCGCGCAGGCGCTCAGCGCCGTTGGCGCAAAGACCCAGCAGCAGCAGCAGGCGGGTCTCGACATCGCGCATCAGGACTTCCTCGACCAACAGAATTGGCCGAACCAGCAGCTGTCGCTTTACAGCCAACTGCTCAGTGGCACACCAGTCTCGGCGAATACGTCCACGACGACTACCGCGCCGGCGCCGGACTTCCTGTCACAATTGCTTGGTCTCGGGACTAGCGCGGCCGGGTGGGCCAGCTTGCTAGGGACGGGGGCATAAACGATGGCCAATCTTATCGAACAGATGGACATTCTCAAGGGGCTGAACGACGCGCAATTGCATGCCGAACTCAGCAACCCGACCGGCGGCGCCGCGCCTTATCTGGTGGCCAGCGAAGTGGCGCGGCGCAAGGACATGCGCCAGCGCTACGCCGACGAGGTCGCACGGCGTAAGCCCAACACCACGGTGATCGACGATCTGATGGGCGGCGCGCAGCCGTCCGGCGGAATGCCGTCGGCAATGCCTACGCCACCGGACGCAGGCGGTATCGCTGCGGCTGTTCCGCCGGCGGGCCCGCAGGGCTTTGCCTCGGGCGGTGTCGTTGCGCCGGGCATCGCGGCTGCGGTGCCTGCACCGGTCGATTACAGCGCTATCGCACAGAAGTACCAGAGCCAGCTTGACGGCCTACCGTCGGATCGCAATCGCGCCGCAGCGCTGGCGCTGATCGCGGCCGGCGCCGGTATCATGGGCGGCGGACACTCGAACACGCTGCAGAACGTTGGTCTCGGCGTCGATGCGGGCCTTACCAGTTACCAGGATCAGTTGAAGACAGTTACCGCGCAGCAGGCGCAGGATCTGGCGGGGCTCACTGATATCGGCCGGCTGCAGCGAGCACAGCAGTCCGATGAGGCCGACCGCGCGCTACGCGAAAAAGAAATGGCGCAGAATGCCATTCCGGCTAGTGCGCGCGAGTTCGATTATTACTCGAGCCTGACGCCCGCTCAGCAGCAGCAATACCTGACGCTCAACCAGCCATACGCAGCGCAGACGGCGGCCAATACGCAGGATGAAGTAGCCGCAACTGGGCAGGGTATTGTTGACGGTACTATCGATCCACGCATGAAAGGTATGTACAGACAAACTCCAGCTATTACGGCTTGGATCGCTAAAAACCACCCGGAAGTGAACCTGCTGCAGGCGCAGCAGGAAGCGAACGCGGCCGACCGCAACATCTCAAGCCTCAACGGTCCGGGCCAGACGCGCCTCAAGCAGGCGATCGATACCGTCATCGGGCCTGACGGTGAGGGCGGCCAGCTCGGCGAACTGCAGGACATTGCGCAGCAGTGGAAAGGCGGCGGGTTCCCGGCGCTCAACCGTGCCAACCTCATCCTCGCCAAGAATGGCGCGCTCGGCGAAAAGGCGATGGAAATTGCGACGCAGTTCGATTCGCAACTGTCCGAGACCACGACCGAGCTGGCGTCGATCTTCCGTGGCGGCAATTCGCCCACCGACTCGTCGCTGCAGCACGCCGACAAGTTCTTCGACCAGGACACCAGCGCCGAAGCGTTCGACAAACTCATTGCATTGGCCAAGCGCAACATCGCCTACCGCCGTGCCGCACTCGACCAGAAGGCCAACGGTGTCCGGCAGGACAGCCCATATCTGCCTCAGAACCAGAACGGCCCTGTACCAGCGGCCAATGGCACGACCTCGACCAACATCCCGTTCACCGTCGAGCCCTGACGCATGCTCACACTCAACATCGCGGGTAAGAAGGTTACGGTAGGCGACGACTTCCTAAAGTTGTCGCAGGCCGACCAACAGAAGACCGTCAACGAGATCGCCTCGCACATCGGCATCGCGCCGCAGGCCAAGGCCGATAAGGGTCCGACGCCGGCCGATCTCGGTTGGAAGCCCGGCCAGCCGATCACACCCGAAATCAAGGCAGCATTTCTCGCGCACGCGCAGGACCCTGTCACCGACGCTGAGAAAGCGTCGATGACGCCACCGCCTGACACCAGCTTCCCGGCGCAGGTCAGCGCCGGCATCACGGCTGCCGCCAACTCGGTTCCTGTCGCTGGTCCGACGTTGTTGAACTGGATGGAAGGCGGCCGGGCGGCAATTCAGCACATGACGCCCGAGCAGGTGACTGCTGAGCGCGAAAAATTGCAGCGTGATAACCCAACAGCTACGACCATTGGCCAAGTTGCCGGTACCGTGCTGCCGTTCCTCGCCGGCGCGGAAATTCCGGTCGCATCTACCATTCTCGGCCTCGACGCCGGGGCACCGATGGCCGCCAACATGATCCTCGGTGGCGCGTCGCAGAAGCTCATCAGCATGGCAGACGAGAAGGTGCGCGGACAGGATCCGAACCAAAAAGTCCTCGGCGACATGACAGGTTCCGATGTCGCGGCGCTGGGCGGTATCGCCGGGCCCGTCGTTGGCAAGGTCATCGGCGCGGGGGCCAAACTGGTCAACGACCAGGTGGTACAGCCGGTAACGCGTGTCGTTCGCGGTATGATGGACCCGAAGGGTGCCGCCGACGCGACCCTGACGCGCGCCTTTGTCAACGATGTTGGCCAGACCATGACGCCGACCGAAGAAGCCGCCGCGGCAGCGAACGGCCAGCCGATCATCAACGCCGATCGGGGCGGCGGCAATGTACGCACGCTGGCGCGCACTGCTTCGAATATGGACCCGGGCTCGGACCTGCCCGCCGTCGTACACGACCGATTCGTGACGCAGAACCAGCGTGCCAAGGACTGGATTCAGCGCAACACCGGCGCGCCGACCGACATCCACGCCGCGCAACAGGGCCTCGATGCCGCCAAGGTGGCTGCCAACGATCCAGCCTATCGCGCTGCCTATACGCATCCCGACGCGCAGGCGATCTTCACTCCCGAAATCGAGCAGCTAATGGGCTCGACCGATTTCCAGCGCGCCATCAAGGGAGCGGTGAAGACCAGTACCAATGACGCTGTATTGCGCGGTCAAACGCCGATCAAGAACCCCTTCGTGGTCGACGCCAAGACGGGCGATTATCGCCTGCGTATGCTGTCCGACGACACCAAGCGCGCTGTCGACCAGGCAAAGTCGGCGCTCGACGACGCCCGGGCGTCGGGTGACGCCAACAAGATCGCGGCAGCGCAAGACCAGTTGAATTCAGTGCGCCAGATCCACACCGACACGCTCGCCAATGACGATGTCGTGGCGCAACCGAGTCTCGAATTTTGGGACCACGTGCAGCGCAATCTGCGTCAGAACGCCAGCGCCAAGGCGCGCATTGGCAAGAACTTCGATGCGTCGCAGCTCAACGGCATGCGCCGCCAGCTCAACGGCGTGCTCGACAGCACTGTGCCGGATTTCCAGGTCGCGCGGCACGGTGCGGCGGCGGCCTTCGGCGCCGAGGACGCACTCGAAGCGGGGCAGAAATTTGCTGCCGCGAAAATAAGCGACATGCCCGGCGCAGCCGACGCCATCAACAAGATGTCGCCGGCCGAAAAGAAGCTGTTCGCGTCGGGCTTCGGCGCGTCGTTGATCGACAAGGTCGCCAAGGCGCCCGAGAGCACTAACGTCATCAACCAGGTGTTCTCGTCGCCGACGGCCAAGGAGCAGATCAGGCTGGCTATGGGGCAGAAGGCTACCGACGAGCTCGAACCGTTCCTGCGCGTCGAGAACATCATGCAAAAGACCAAACAAATGGTTGGTAGCGGCGGGCCTCCTGCGGCCCAATTATTCGCTCATGGTGTTATCGGATACGGCGGCACTGCTGCTTTAGGTGGTGGTATCGATCCGCGGCATTGGAACCCGATGAACTGGGGAACCGCCATAGGTCTAACTGCGGCAGCGCGTATCGGCGCAAAATATCTCGGCAAAACCGTTGACCAGAAGGTCATGGGCGAAGTGGCCCGCATGCTGTCGAGCAACGACCCGGCACTGATCCAGCAGGCCGTCAAGAACGCCTCGAAATCTTCGAAATCGGCCGACGCCATCAAGGCGATAGATCACGGCCTGCAAATCGCCATCCGGAGCGGCACCACTGCCGCGGCCGCGCCAGCCCTACAGCAAGGAACCAACCCATGATGAAAGCTATCTTCCGCCAGCTCGCCCCGCGCGTCTGGGGTACGCTTACCGCTCGCGGCCCGCAGCGCGGAACCTGGTCGCATCTAATCGGCAGCTACAGCGCCGCTATCGTGATGGGGCTGATCTACTGGTGGATTCGCTACAAGCATTGAACGGATGAGTGACGGGGTTGGGACTCGAACCTAGACGTATCTATTTAGCGGTGTTCTAGCCGAGCGCGGTATACACCGCATATGACTGCCCACATGCCAAGACCTACGGATACGTATATATTAGGCGTGGGTGTTAAATACAGCAATTCCAAAATCTGGTATAGACATACACCAAAAATTACCGCCCATGCGTAGCTGTAGTAAGAAGCCATCTATAGGTCCTTTCAAGGTTGTCTGTTAATTCGTCACCGGGGGTACCGACGGTCTGTGGTGCCGCCCGCAACCGCCGGTCGTCTTTGGGGGCTATCTTCAGATTTGAGCAGTGCTTCGACTGCTATCAATACTGTGGTATTCTGGCTCCAACCATGTGCCGTCGCGAAAGCAACTAAAGCAACCTTGAGCATCGGAGGGAAGTATACAGGGAGGCGTTCTGAATCTTTCATGGCGTCTATATAGCGCCATAAAGGCGCTACGTCAAGTGCTCAATGGATCGACACGACCCCGATGCGCGCCAGTATTGTGCCGAACAGCACGAGCTTGGCGATGATCGCCGGGAGTGCGTAGGACAGCAGCACACCGAGGAAGGCCAGCAGCGCCATGAGTGTTGGCGGGACCTTGGCGGGCTTCTCTCCCGGAAACGACGTGGCCAGGATGACGAGCACCAGCCCGGCAAAGGTCATGGCGTTGAGGAAGGCCGAGATATAGAGGTCGTTGACCCAGTCCGGCCGGTTGAGGCTGATGACCGTGATGCCGTAGATGCGCTTGCCGCCTTCCGACAGCAGCCACAGGACGAGGCCCAGGACGCCATAGCGCGTCTCTTTTTCAGGGAGTGGGTAGGCGCGTGACGGGAAGTACACGCGCCAGGCGGCGGGGCCCCAGCGCGCTACGCCCACGGCCGCCGCGATGAACACGCCGGCCGACAGGATGCTGACGAGGGTATCGGCCGGAATGAGTACGCAAAAAACGACAAAAACAAACGTAAGGCCGATCGTCAGGCTAATCGCGATCCGGTTCATCTTTCCCTCGGCCCACCCTCGTTGCCAAGGTCATATCTGCCATTCTTTTAACTGCGGCGTCATTAGCATAATTAAATTGCGCGAGCATGCCCTGCAGGAAATTCGACGCGCGATCAGCCTCTTGCGTCTTGTTCTGCAAGGCGACAGCGATCTGTGAACGGGTCATTTTTTCGTCCTTCGGCGCGGTCATCGTCTGCTCAACGCATGCTCGAGCATTTCGGACTGTTCGCCCATCGTTTTTACTCCGATCGACAGGGCGTTGGCGAACGCGGTCGCGTCGCTGATGCGCTTGTCCTTCTCGTCTAGGAGCGCTTGGTCCTTATCTTTTCCGTCCTGCCAGAGTTGGCGAGCTACAAACAGGAGGACCAGAATGACGACGCCAGAGAGGCCATTCTGGAGCAGAACCGGCGCAATTTGATCCATGGTCAGTGACTATTTATGCGGAGCCTGCCACTGGCACAACTTCGCGCCGGTGTTGTTGAAAGCGACCACCTGCTCCTTCTCCGAACGAGTGAGCCGCGTCGAGGCGCCCTTGTCGAGCACGACAGGCCCGACCGAACACGGAAGGCCAAGCGGAATCGGTGAGGTGGCGCAGCCGGCGAGCAGAAGCAGGGCGCTCGCCGCAATCAGTGTTTTGACCATTGGTCTATCTCCTTGTCGAGCTGCGCATCTGTATCGGCGCGCACCTTGTCTTTTTCGGTGTCGACCACGGCTTCGGCCTTTCTGGCTGCAACGTCCTCGTCAGCTTTACGCTGCGCGTAGCCGTCCTGTTTAGCGCGGTTGAGCAGGATCGCGCCGCCAACCACGGCCGCGCCGGCAAGGATGTAACGCCAGTAGGCGTGGAAGAAGGCCAGCAGAACGCCGACGACCAGCGCCGCCACGACTAGTTTGACGCGCCAGTCGATCGAAATATCGATGAAGTGCCAGATGATCTCGAACATGCTCAGACCGGCCGCAGGCGCTTGATGACGAAGAAGTAGATGCCGACCACCACAGCGATGACGAGAATGGCCGCCAGCGCGTACTGCACCGGGCCGCTGCCCGACGCGACGGCGCCTGCCGCCGATACCGCTCCGGCCCCGGTAGTGATGGCCTCGGGTGTCAGCCAGCCGGGCGCGTCCTTGACCGGCACGGCGCCCTGCTGCGCATCAATGGCCGCGGCAGACGGATTCGGAATATCGGCGGTGGCCGGCGGCAGGCCGCTCGACCAGTAGGCGGCTTCGTTCGAGCGGCGTTTGACGAGTCCGGCGGAACTTACCAGTTGGCCGTTGATGTGGGTCTTAGTCCACTTCATCAACTCGACCGGCACGTCGGCATAGCGCCCGGCGTTGAGTTTCTTGAGCAGGGTCGAGCTGGTGAATGCCCCGACGCCGGCGTTGAAGGCAAACGATACCAGCGTACCGTACTGATGGTCGTTGAGCGGCACCTTGACCAGCCGATCGACCGCGTTCTGCGCGATGCGCAGATCCTGCCGGAGCAATGCGTCGGCACGCTCCTTGGTGATCGTCATGCCGGGTTTTACATCGGGGCCCACATGGCCGACGCCGATGGTCAGCGTGCCGCGGACCTTGTCGCCCGGGTTGATCTTGCGGGCAGTGGCGTCATCGTAAGCGTAAAGCACGACACCCTCCC